>JAFBJT010106327.1:11568-31297 GCA_016785325.1 Chascanopsetta lugubris
TATGTTTGTTGTGTTTGTTCTTTGACTTAAAACAAAAGACTTTGCAATATTGTGGGACTTTAAAGCCAGAAAACATTAAAGATCGTGTTTTACATGTCTTAAAGTTCACTTTATACCCTTTGACATAATCCCTTAGTCCCAAAGCTCATCCCCACTCCTCAATCATTGTCAGAGATTTACTTTGTGTGTGTGTGTGTGTGTGTGTGTGTGTGTGTGTGTGTGTGTGTGTGTGTGTGTGTGTGTGTGTGTGTGTGTGTGTGCAGTGTGAACTTGGTGTATTTTTAAATCTATGGTATTCACTCCTCATTTTGTTTTCGGCTCAGTCAGAATTCCAAATCAATCTTCACAAGGCTGCTGCCGACAGTGAGGAGGATTCTGAGGACAACTTTATTGACGGAGCTTCGTGATATTTTGGAAATCGAACTGAATGTGGCTGCTGTTCAGCACAGAAATAATTACTCAGCTTAATGGAGGGTAACAGCCAAGTGAAGCAGGTGTAGGCGAGACAGTTTAAACTAGAAAAGCTTCCCCTCTTGAGTTTTTTGGCCATTAAGACGGTGGCGAGTCGATCACGTGACACAGTTTTTATCTGCACAGATTGGACATGAAAAGCCAGCAGGTGTTATACTTTCACTGATGGCGTGGATGCATTTACTGGTGATCAGTGTTTCTATATAGCACTGCCTGGGGCGAGATAAAGGAGGCAGGAAGTCCTGAATGCACTGTGAAACAAATGAACTGCCATAAGCATCTTTAAGCCCCTGGTGTGATGGATCTTAGAGAGTAAGTGCTTCATCTTGAAAAGGGCCTGTGCTCTCTCCTGTGGTTCAGCCTGGACCTATGGAAACACTGTGGAGAGCACATGAAGCCATGAAACCATTTGATTTCAATTTTATGCGCAAATAAACACTCACGATACAATCCAATTTCCTTTTTTATGACATGTAAACATGTGAGCTGTTTGAATAATTGATAAATATGGTGAAATGAAAAACCTGGCATGAACTGCCTCCATGCACGCACTGAACTCTGGGTAATGGTAGTTCCGTGAGAACAGGGGTTAGGCGTTACAAGCATCCTCATGTTATAGTATTGGATAATGCCTCAGTGAATCCAGGTGAGAATCCAACAGGAGATTATATGGAGGATCCATCCTCACATTTCTAACATGCAATGTTAAATGTTAAATGCAAAATGAACAGTTGTGAATTTAATGAAAATGCTATAAGATTGAAACTGATTGATAAATGAAATTGTCTCTTTCTTTTTTTTTTTCTTTACAAATTTGTCCTGTGGTGCGGTTTCATCAATCTCTGGACCGTATGTCTGTAAACTGTTCTATTCATGCATCATCGGCATAGAAGGAATATCTTCCAATTAAAAACATGCAACTGAAGGTAATACGCATTTTCTCCATTTTGCTTGTCCCTTTTATCTTCATGCTCAATTATTTTCATCTTCACCTCATTCAAGCGTTTAAATAAAGAGAAAAAAAGACCTCGTTCATTCAGACTAACACATAAGTCATTGACAAGGTTTTCGACCGCGAGGTCGTCCAATGCAATTCAGTCTCATCCTAAGCATCATTGGACTGTCAATAACAAACTTGGCTGTGGTTACAAATCTTATGGCTTCTTTGCAAATGTGCCGTAGAGCAACATATAGTAATATATCTCAGAGAGAGAGAGAGAGAGAGAGACAGAGAGACAGAGAGAGAGAGAGATATTCCACTGACTGTCCAATATAAGCAACATCTTGCCCCGGATAAGTCTTTGCAGCGCAGAGCCTGGCAGAGTCGTTACTGTATATCTGAGTGACAGCTGGGACAAAGTGGCAGCTCTGCCCATAACTCCAGCATTAGGCTCAGCAGGGATGTGTGGAGCTCGAGGGAGCGTGACTCTCCAGACACAGGCCGGCACAGTGGTCGGAAGTGTTGCATCATGATCCGCACACCAGAGTGACTTGCTGCTGTTGGTGGAAAGTGGCCGCCTGTGAAGTGTCACTTAGAGAGAGGTCACAGACTGGACAAGAGAGGACGGAAGAATTGATGCGGGACTTGAGATGCAAGACAGAGCTGGATTGTTCTGTGGGAGGCCTTCATTCTTTTTCTGGTTTGTCGATGGAATTATTTCAGAAGAGTGAATGTGAGCTCAATAGATCTGGACATGGTGGACTAATCTCCCGTAAATCCAAGGAGTCAGTCCCCCGCAACTGTCTCCAAGATGAACAGCCACATCTGGAAACACAGAATGAATCCGTGTCGGGACATTCAGCCGACTCAACCGTCAGGCATCACCTGTACACGCCCCCCCCCCCCCCCCCCCCCCCCCCCCCCGCTTCATCCACCCAACTACAACCCCCCCCCCCCCCCCCCCCCCCCCCACAGCGGAATGCCAGAGCGGTAGTTTGAAAGCCTTCAATACCCACAAGGAATGTTTCTAAGTGCTTTGGATTCCTTCAAGATGCGCAGCTTCCAGTGTAATCCCACCTCTGATGCCTGTGCGGCCTAAGAGCTCAGCATGTAAAGCTGGAATCTGCTCCATCCTGGTTAGGTAAGGGCACAGTGTTTCGAGAAATAAACCAGTAAAGCACAAAGGAGTGAAGGGGAACTCTGGGAGAGAGAAAGAGAGAGAGAGAGAGAGAGAGCAGGATGATGTGAAGGGGGCAGGAGGAGACATAAAGGTCACATGGTAGAGCCCTTCTCTCCTCCTCGGCTAATTAGCAGAAGTGTTGACAGAATGATCATCTGCTTCTAATCTCAGCATTAATCATGGTCTGTCAGAAAACGATTGGATGAGGTTTCATTCATTCTACATTTTCTTCAAAGGTACAGTGTGCGGGATTGAGGGAATCCGTCAGCAGAAACAGAATGTGGTACTTTAGAAATATGTTTTGATTCGTTTGTAGTCATCCGAAACAGAGCGCAGCGTGTGCTGTGCATTTGATTTTTGTAAACAAAGATTCACCCAGATCACCCAGTGCCTGATCCGCATGAGGAAATTGGTGCTTAAGAGACAGAGGAATGTGGTTCCTCTCAGCAGGAAGGCGGAGGAGAGGGAGAAGAGGGAGGAGGAGCTCCACAACGTCATGGAGATGGATCTGCGAGAGACGAGCGCTTTTACATGTTTAGAGTCTCTTCAGGACACCGTTGCCTCTCTGGAGCTACTTCACAATGATTCCATGTCGTGAGTGAGTCCGCCTCCAACGCTTCTTCGATGTACAGCTGGGGCTGAGGGGTTGGAGGAGCTGTCCTCTGACCAGAGTGTCGGGGGTTTGATTCCCACCCCTCCCCACTCTGCATACAGAGGTGTCCTCGGTCAAGATACTGAACCCCACAATGCGCCATGTGCTCAAAGACACAAAGTGCTGCAGATAAATGCACAGTCTGGATGTTGATGTGACGGTGTGAATGTAGAGCGTCTTAATGGGTCTTAAGACCTAAATACAGACCGTTGAACTTACACGGTCATGTTTTTATTGTTTGTCTGTTTAACTTTAGAAAAAACATTTATGTTTCAGAGTGTGTTTAGAGAAAAAATGTGGTCATCCTAACAGGATAATCTGCAGCAAAACAACTCATAACATAAAGGAAAAAAAAGTTGCTCAATTCAAGTCAGTATCTGAATTGACGCACAGCCGTGAAGGGTTGCTGCAACACAAACTGAGACAAGGGAGATGATGCAAACAAGACAGACTGCATCTCTTTGTCTGTTATGGTTTATATAATGTTATATATCATCGTCTGGAGGTGTCAGACAGTCATGTGTGAGTCTTCTCACTTTCAACCCAAAACCGAGCCAAGTGAAAATACGCACGTCTTTATCTAAAGTTAGACCGACCCCTGCATTCAGCTTCTCAGTCTTAATTAAGTCTCCTCCATAGGTTCCCTCTGATTTTTATTTATCAAACCTTGAGGCATAAACATGCTCTCAAGTTGTATATCGGAAAAGAACAGATGGCACTTTAATGTCCATAATCCATGCAGCTCCTCCTCCCACTTTCCAAGTGTTATCGCTGGTTAACACCTCTCTCCTGACCAATACCGCCTCTGACACTGTGCCTCTACAGGGGTGTAATGATGGTGCGGGTGGCAGGGAAGGTTACTGCTAAATGTTTCCATCAGCATTGACACTTTGACGCATATTTACATACAGCGGCAGTAAGTGCAGTAGAGTTTGAACCTCATGGGAAGAGACCGGCTATTTTTACGGCCGTAATAAAAAGTCCAGTTCCAAAGCTGAGCTATAAAGTGTGTGTGATGTTCAGCCAAAGGCATCAGGACGCATCAAGCGCTTGCTGAAGTCTGAAACCTTGTCCCCTCTCTCTCCTTGCAGTTAACTGCCTCGCCCGCCCACTTGACACATCCCACCGGCCAAAGGATGTGAAGATGAGAAGGTAAGTGGGAGTTGACCTCTGTTCTTAAACTTTCTTTTTTTCCCCTGTAAAGGTGCAGTGTGTGGGATTCTGGTCATTTGGTCACTTATTGATTATAAATCCAATATTACAAAACAATTGGATACTGACATTTTCATGAATTTATAATGAACTTTTGTAGTTTCTTTTTTTCATTTGTCTAAAAGAAGGACATGAATATATATATCTACATGGGGGGGGGTCCTCTCTATGGGGGCCGCCATGTTTTTATAGTGGACTACTAAGCATCTTTTAAGTTTGAATGACAGTTGAAGTCTCCCGTAGGTTCTCCTGCATGTTCAGAAGTGTGAGGGTGAGGTGAAGGATACAACATGCAACTTCACCTCTAGATGGCACCGAATCTTACTCACTGCACCTTTAAAACAAATATTTCCAACATCTCATGTACCGTACAAAATCTACCTGTGTTCAACATCAACCTCATAATTATTCATGCAATGTTCCACATACTCTCCTTCATCTTTGTTTCCAGTTCTACGTGTTTCACCTTTACAAACCACATCATTGTATCCACGTACCATTTACAGTGAATTACCTCCGTGCTAATGAATTCCCCATCGCATACACCGCACATATGACATCACCTGCTTGTTTCAGGCCTGAGTGCGCACAGTTAGATTTTTATAGCCGCATGAATGAGGTCACGGTAACGCTCACTTTGCCCCCTTCAGTAACTCAAGGAGTTTATATCTTCCACTGGGGAGTAAATGGAGAAGTCAATAGTGCTTTTATCATCTTGAATAGCTTTTACACTACAGGCCACACACACACACACACACACACACACATGTCATACATATACACATTAATACAACTCTTATCCACACATTCAATAACATGATATAGTGCATTTTGTCTTTAAGAGCAGGGGATTGAACCAATGCACTGCACGTTAGCGGATGGCTTGAACTATGTTCAAAGTAACATATTGATTTGGACCGTCAGAGAGGGCTGTGGATCCGTATTGTTTTGTTGTGTATCCTGCTGCGATGCACATGCTAGTCTCCGCTAACCCCGCGCTTTATCCCCGCCTCTGACGACATGCTTTATTCAGTAGGAAATCAAAGCTTCCGAATCTGCTTTAAGTTTGGGCAAAGCACCTTTAAGTCCGCACCGTGGACGGGCAGCGACAGCGCTCGCCGATTTGAATGCTGACTTGGCCTTTGTGGTGACACGGTGTGTTTTCAGCTGGAGCGGTGACGTCTCAGCCCCTCATGCCGACCGTGTGTGTGTGTGAGTGTGATAAGTTTGTGGTGATGCAAATTCCCATCGATTTCATCTTCTGAAGGGGCTTCCTCCTCTATCAGCCTCAGCCACATGCTTGATAAGTGTGTGTGTGTGTGTGTGTGTGTGTGTGTGTGTGTGTGTGTGTGTGTGTGTCCATGCAGTTTGGTCCTACTGATTTCAGTGTAACTGGGAGATTCAGGCTGGATTGGATGAATGATAGGGAAATGGATGATTCGACAAGACATTACATCTGAGCAGCATGGTGGACCACCTTGTTAACACCTTGTAACGCACCTGCCAGCCAACCCTGTTAGTTGGATTGCCAAACTAGTTATACATTCCTTTGAGAGGAATGTGGAGTGGGGGTGAGAGGGTAATCAGACCCCTGACCCTCTGGTCAGAGGACAGCTCACTATTTGACAAACTGTCAAATAATTGGTTTCATGCTCCACCATCAAATAACCGGGTCCTTTATTAATCCTCATAGGCTCTCTCTCTCTCTCTCTCTCTCTCTCTCTCTCTCTCTCTCTCTCTCTCTCTCTCTCTCTCTCTCTCTCTCTCTCTCTCTCTCTCTCTCTGTCTCTGACGCTTTCATAACGGAATAAGCAGGAAGATTGTGTCCAATGAGTCACAGGTGTGATGTCATTCTCCACACGTCAGTGAGATTGGGTCTCGCCTGATGCGTGAACAAGTCTGCCAACACATTCCTGATTGTTTTTGGTTTTCTTATCTCTGGTCATATAATTACCGGACCACTGAAACGTGGCACGGTGCTTTAAGCAGCTGGTCACCATGGATTCCTAGACAAAGTGAGATTTCACGTTTCAAGCGTTCACAATCTGTAGTTTTTAGTTATTATCAGATGCAAATTCTTGTTTTCAGTATAAATGTTAAGCTTTATTTCATACTCCAACTTACCTCTCTCCCAATCATAAACATACAATTCAATCTGTGCCCCTCTCTCTCTCTCTCTCTCTCTCTCTCTGTCTCTGTTTCATAATTGTTCTGTGTTATCACATCCAGTCATGGTGAACAACCCAGCAGCCAGACTCTGTGCCTGTGAGCGCTGACTAACTGCAGATCATATTTTAGCATATTGTCTGGCAGCACGAGGACAAAGTGTGTGATTGACAATTTCACCACAGCGGGCTCGGGTGTTTGCTCCTTCGTTTCTGTGCTGACTCAATAATCAGTTAAATCCTTGGACGGATTCTCTGGATCTAAATGGAGAAGCTGATTGAATGTGTTCACCTGCAGCTCTCAGACACTGCAACATGATGATTCTGCATTTCTACCATCTCCCCCAAATGGAAAAGTTCACTTGAGGTTACGACTTGGCTTCGCCCCCAGAGTCACAGCTTCACAATAGTGTGCCAGTTGGGAGTTGATCACCATGACAACCACTGCAAGGTGGCACACGACAAAAAGAAACTGCCACATCTGCACATATCTATATGTTTAAGCTCTGCGGCACCTTCTTCTTCTCATCTACTGCTGAGTCATGCCCATAGTAAACTCCGCGTGGTCCATGGTTCAGAAGACACATGTCTATATCCGGCTGTGCTGCTGCTGCTTGAAGTTTTGTGCCTTGAATCACAGAGGGTTGATAAGACATAAAACACTTCCTTACAAGAACCTCGTTCTTAAAACTCCCCGACAACTGAACATGAAACAGCGTGACTTTGAAATGATGCAAACAATGGATTCCACCTCCTCCCATTGACTACTGACTGTGGGGGATGAGTTTACCATTAACTCTAAATTAACTAATTTGTGCCTATAGTTTATTTTTTGTATTTTTGTTTTTTTACCTAACTCACTGCTGACTGTTTGGACATTCAGGGTTAGGGTTAAGAAATGTATTATACTATATTTCAGATTCTCAATACAGAAGCATTTACTCTTCAATTTTAATGAGACACTCTCATAAAGGACAATAGCAGAAAATAACTACTTTTTAAGTAAGTGTCTTGGTATTTGCTTTCATTCTCCTTTTCCCTCTGTATTTGTAAACATTCGATATATAGCTATTAACGCAAATGATATACCCAGCACCAAAATAAATATGTGGTTTTAAGTGGAAATTGTAATGCAAAACATTTTCAAATGTGTTCCAAGACAAGTGGCCAGCCCTTTGTCAGAGGGGGAAAATGGAAAATGAATGCAAAACAGCATTTAAATAAAACTCGTCCTCTCGTACCTCGCTCTGCATTGTGTTCCGGCACTGACCTCTCGAACGGTCCTGATAATGAGCCTCATCAGGCCTTGGAGGGAGGGTGAGTGCAGCTTCTCCATAAGCAGCAGCCGCACAACCAAGCTGACCATGTGTTAAACTTTCTTCTCCAACTTTAGAAATTCTTCTAACCTTGAGCTGATTCTTCCGCACAGGATGAAAAATTGATGCGTGCGCACACACACTCGCGCACACACACACACAGGCTTCCCTGCAGCTTGCCCTCACTGCAGTGGCAGCCTGCCTCTGTCAGTCCTGGAGAGGGATGAGCTTTTGGTGCCTAATTCACTTAAGGCTGCAAATAATGAAATGAAGATTCAAAACCTCCAATCACATGCACACATCCATCCACTCACACACAAAGGTGGTAGAAAAATGATAGAACCAGTAACCAATAGAAGTCAGTTAATTAGATAGTGAAGTAAATTAAAGGAGCAGTGTGTACGATTTTGGTCAGTTTCGTCACTTTTATTACTAGAAAGAAATAATAGAAAATAATTACATCCTAACATATTCATACATTTCATAATGTATTTTTCTTCCCATTACCCTTAAATGATCCCATTAATGTATATTTACAAGAGGAATGGGTCCAACATGGATACAACGTGCAACTTCACCTCTAGATGTCACCCAATCATACACACTGCACCTTTAAATCTATTATTTCCCTGCTATCAGATATCAATATCAGATATATTGTAGGATGTGACATTTATAGCTCTGTGTGTGTGTGTGTGTGTGTGTGTTTTGTTAGTTTCTGTCATTTGCTAACTTTAGATACATGAATCAAACTATTTTTAAAATTGTACACAATATCATGTCCCCATTGAGAAAACAAGCCTAATTCTGGGTCACTCACTCAGCTTAACGTTTACCTGTGATCCAGTGTTGTGAGTCTGTGCGTGTCTGCATTGTGTTGTTGATAACTTATATGAGCAATAAACCACAAACACACTAGGGCGTGAGCTGTTTTCTACCTGTCAACTTATAGAACTGCTCTAAAATTGACCCTGTCAGTTACTGATGTCTAGCAAATCCTACTGCAATAAAACTGCTCAGGGGGAGGCCAGACTGTGTGTGTGTATGAGTGTGTGTGAGTTTGTGTGTGTGTGTGTATATATGTGTGTGTGTGTGTGTGTGTGTGTGTGTGTGTATATATGTGTGCCAGGCTGGCACACACAGGTGGGCGTGACAAGCCTCCCCTCCGCTGTGTGTGTGTGTGTGTGTGTGTGTGTGTGTGTGAGAATTAGATGTGTCCTTCCAATGAGACTTGTGTACAGGCCTGTTAACATACAAGCCTGATGTGACTTCTTATTCAGTGATGGGAAACACTGACTGTTAGTCAGAGTTATACATACAGAGAATTAATGAATGGGATGAAGACGATCTTTTAAAGGAAATATACGATATAAAAGAAAACCTGTAAACACTGCATTGTATCGAGAAATGTGATTGACAACACAGATATACTGAAAACGCTGTAGTACACATGCCAAGCCTGTAATTGGCGCTCCAACGCTGCCACAGAAATACACTACAAACAGAGAAGAAGACATGGAGCATGCACATTGCTGCTGTGGTTAGTGCATGGGGGCTATGGCGCCATTGTTTACAGAAAAGATGCGTATCAGTTGTAAACATGGAAACATATCAGTTCCTTGAGATTTTATCACTCCGGAACACAGCAAAAAAAAAGAAAAAGCTAATTCAGACTTCGTACTCGCCGCCACCTAGTGGACGAAACGTCCGCACCATAAAATAACTTCTGCAGATACTCCTAAAGTCATCACAGGGCCTTCTTGAACCTGACATCACAGGCTCTTAAAACCTCCATCCTGCGTGTACACACAAATTCACAGATTCCACTCATGTTCTCCGCCGTCCACCGTCGCTCTCTCTCACTGGCAGCGCATGTGTCCTCTGCACTCAGCGCAGGGACCTGCTTTTAAAACAAGTGCTCCATTAGTGTCGCAAACTGAGTGAGTAAGCGAAAAGAAAAGGAAAAGTCTTTAAAGGCGGTTTCTGGTGTGTGCAGGGCAACACATTCGGTTTTACTTGAAGCCATGAGACCACATTACACGTCAGTGTGAGCTGGAGTTCAGGCCTCTGAGTATCATCATTTGAATAGCTGCTTGGATTGGAGATGAAGGCTATGGAAATGAGACGCACACACACACACAAACACACACACATACCACCTAACAACATGTGGGTAAAGGCACGAACGCAGTGGCCTATATTTCAGATGTGGGAATTGTTTGCTGGGTTAGCGCCGTCTTTTGATCCTTAATGGTGAGGAAATGGTCCATCTGCAGCCGCACAGACCCGGACTCCCGCGCTTCCTGTTTTCATTGTTTCCCTCTATTACTCCCTCTCCTCCTCTTCATCTCCATCATCACATCCTGCTGTTGTTGTTTTTTTGTTTTTATCTCTCACCTTCATTCACGTCCACACACCGATGTCTCCCTTCACATGTGCTGTACGTGCACATATATACAGAGATCATTGATATGCTGCTCGAGTCTGGGATTATTTGTGCCTCTGGTCCGTTGGTCCAAAATAATCAGAATGTAAAGTCCCACAATGATTGTTTTCCACTCGCACATCAACATCGGCTCCGGAGGCTGTTATTGGGTTTGTTATTGTTATTGTGTGTGCGTGTGCGTGTGCGTGTGTGTGTGTGTGTGTGCCCCATGGATCCTGGTATGTGTGTCATGTGTGACCGACTGTTATTAAACAGCTCAGGTGTCACATGAAATCCCTCCACTTTCAGAGATAAACCATAGAAACCTGTTTGTTACCATCTTGATTTTCCCATCACTCTTTCCCGTCCTCATCTCAACCATGTTCTCGGCATCAGCCAAGCAAGTAAGACACTTGTATTTTTCCATCACTGAAAACATAACAGAGGGCCGTCACAGGTCTGAGAGGACAAAAGTTTAAGCCGAGTCATACTCTGGTCTTTATTTGAGCGCCGAGGGAGACATGATCTCACTTTATCAGCTGAACTCGCCGAGAGGAAATGACTGTGAAAGAGGGCGGCTCTTTGAATTCAAAGCTAGTTAGCTTGAATCTTTACGCATGACACGGACACTTATGAATGACAAGTGGTTTTTATTCATGACTTCCTCAGAGTCCACCAGCAACGTGAATGAAATGATGCAAACGTGCACTCACCAACCCAACTTCATCGTTTCTCCCACACCTATTGTTGCTGCATATCACTGTGTGTCAGGCTCAGCACTCATCACTGACTTTGATCTGAATGATCTGCGTGTGTACACTGTGGAAACTCATTCTAACACTAGAGGGCTGACGAAGCAATACTTACGTGATTAAAAGTTTAAAAGATTAAAAGATAAAAGTGATTGGTTCAATACACAGTAGAGCTATTTGAGCTTTGTCCAAGACGTTTCTCAGTTTCGTTTCTTGAATTCAATCCCGCATGAACGTAGTTTCACATTAAGAAATGTTATATAGCCTTACTTTGATCTGTGTTATGTCTGCAATTGAAACTTGCACTCACCAACCAAACCTCATATTTGGTCCCACACCTGTTGCTGCTGCATGTCACTGCGTGTCAGGCTCAACATCATTACCTTCATCTTATGTTGTTTATCGCGACAGAGTTACAGTTAGAGTCTTTAGAGTTACACAAAAAGACAAATGAAGCAAATATGGCAAAGCTACAAAGTGACACATGCTGGGATTTGGTGAGATTTGATCAAGTCAACAACATATAACATTTGTTTTCAGGCCTTTTAAAGATGTGAAACAGTTATATACAAATATTTCACCATTTCACCATTGTGATAACGGTGACATTTATGATAGGACTCCTTTTATAGAGCTGACGTGAGATGCTCTTACCGTTTTATGTCTTGGTAACACACACACGCAGGAGGGAAGGATTTTATATTAAATCTGCGGATTCAACAAGCTGCTGCGACACAGACAATAAAAGCAGAGAGGACAGATATCTGCTTCTCTGTTTATTTCGCTCAGGCTGGGCTTTCTATCTTACAATATTTTAAATGAAACATATTTATTTATTCATCTTTTTCTTTCCTCTAGTGTGACACTCAGGTTCTCTCTTCACAAAACACGCCGCCCTTCACCCAACACATGAAGTCAACCCCCCTAACAAGGCCAAGGAAAGTGAGAGCACATGCCGTAATGCAATCACAGTGCAGACCAGGCTGCGCTTTGTTAATGGACGTCATGAGCCGCAGTTAAAAGTACGAGAAAATCGAGATAACTCCACCTCTGTATGAGCCCGAATAACTTCTGCATTGAATCTTAACCATTTTAAACCAATCCGATTGTTGGGAAGCCCAAAATGATAATAAGGTAACCTCTGCAAAGTCTCGACACAATTGTGATCATGTGTATCTGCTATACATTTGTTATTTGTACAGTGAGCATCGCATTTCTGAATGAGAGACAACTAGTGAAGAGTGTCAGTATGAAATGCAAAGTGTGAAGTAAATGTGTTATTGTTTATGATCTTAACGTCCACTCCATTGTAACCTGCCAGCTGCCACGTACGTTATGGACACGTGTGTCTCTTCCTCTGCCTGGCTGATCGCATTCATGTGACTTTACCCTTGATTAGCCAGTTAGGAGTCGCCCTTACATGTGTTTCAGCCATCTCAGTCAATGCTGACGTGGCAATGTGAGCTCTGATTGTAGTTGTGGTTGTGGTTGTGGTTTTGTGTGTGTGTGTGTGTGTGTGTTAATCCCCTCTTTGTCCTGGCTGTGAGGACAGTGGCCATGAGAGAACGACTTCCACAGCAGGTGTGAGTTGGACAAACACTGGTCCTAGTCCTGAATGCACCACAGAATTTTCTATTGGGCATTTTGCTGTAGTTGCCAGTAGCAACCAATAAACAGCCGGAAGCACAGGGGGAGAAATAAACACTGGCACTATAATTTAATGTGCTTAGTATCTGTTCTATGGATTTATGAGGCACACACACACACACACACACACACACACACATATATATATATATATATATATATATATATATATATACACATACCCACATAGGCTGCTGCAGTGCATAGAATTACTATCTATTGGCAGTAGACCTTCAGATTAACAGGAGGTGTGAACATGATGATCTTCATGTGTATCCACTCAGCAAGGCCGAAGCCATGATGTCGCACATATATACTGCAACACACGTACGACCGTGTATCATCTGCTGCATGGCACCAGCAGTGTAAAGGAGGGTGAGGAAAACCAGTACTTTTTAATGATAGTTTTAACATCCTGAGAATAATCATGATAATGCATCTCTCTGTTTTTGTAGGTTCTTGAAATTCCCTCTCCTCTTCAACATGTAGGTTTTTTTTATTATTGTACGGTTTATATGGTTGTGACCTACTTCCAGCTCTGCCAGCTAACTTCAGCGCAGAGTCGGCGAGTTCTGTCTGAAACACTCTTATTGATATGTGTCAGGATCCTTCACCCATCATGATAATCATCGGTGCATGAACATAAAAGCAAGCGTGGAGTAGACACAACTAATCCGTACATTTGCACTGAACCACATGACCAGAGTCCTCAGTCCATGTTTCCTGTGTACAACGATGTAATTAGTCCTTTTACAGAATTGCCAGCCCTGGCCTTATATGTTCACTCTCCTCCTACCATCTTACGGTCATTTCTACTTTATGCCATTTCCCTTTAGTGCACACATTTGGCCTTGGAAAGAAAAATGTACCATGCAACACACAAAACAGACCTAGTGCATTTGGATGATTTGACCAAAACGAATGTGTATCCCACAGGTTAATAAGCACCTATCTGCCTGTGATCTGTTTGGGCTGGCTGCTCTGATGAATCTGTCGTAGCACAGGAAGTACAATCTGTGCCGGCCTGTCACGAAGAGGCTCGGAGAGTGACATGGAACATTAACACCTCGGCTGCAATGTTGTTCCCGCACATCCTTCGGCAGTGTGAGACCAGATGGATGGGTCCTCACTGGGAGAAGAACTGCATGGTTGCCGTTTTCCGCTCCTGCGTCGCATGAACAGTAGATGTTATCCGACGGAGCGTGTGAGCGACGAGTCACGTAACAATAAATGTGCCACTCCTCTCTCAACCATTCACATTTTGAAAAACCATCACTACTGTGCATTAGATTGGATATGCCTTTATTCTTCCCACAGTGGAACCCTTAAAGTGTGTGTGCGTGTTTGTGAGACTTTCAGCGTAAATCACTGTGCAGTGTGGAATAGATCATGAAGCGACACTTGGGGTTATTGATTAGCGGAAGCGGCTTCTTGCTCCTCCTCTCCTCCTGGGCCAGTTCGGTCCTCGATCGCCCGCCATCGCACTTTTATTAATTCCTCTCCCCGGCCGAGGCACTGTGCTTCACCCTCTGCGACGCGTCTTCCTGGAGCCTGGCAATAAACCCCGCCTCCCCATGTGAAATATCTTTAAAGCGACACCGGGGGAATCGTGGTATTTATCAATCTGCCATTGCCAGCGGTGAATTGTGCCTCCCTCACACTTCTGGCTCCGCTCAGGCCGATGTGTGCGCAGCGATTTTAGAACTCTTGTGGCTAAACTCCAGCAGCACGTGGAGAGGGTTGGCGAGGGGGGAGCCACAGCTCATGATTCATGTGCTCACAGTGTTCGGCCTGGCTGACCTGAGTGCTCACACTGTATATTACTGCTCTGCCCCCTACAGACCGGTCTAGTTATTGCACAAGAAAGGGTGTTTGCTCACTATGCTAACAAGAGAGAATCGTGCTGCCGTGACCACATGGGCCACTCTGTGTGCTGGAACATGGCGCCACCAACATTTGATATTATCATATCATTACCATATAAATCATACAGTGCCTGTCCAGCTCTACAGTCCAATAGACTTTACAGGAGCAGATTGTGTCACACTGTTAATGATATGGATGGGTTTGTGTGTAGATTCATACTCACCCTCAACTTTCATTTCCATGGATATTTTCTTTAACGGTGCGTAGTCATTTCTGTCACTTCTTAGTAGAATAGAATGCAACAAAATAATGACATTTACTGATATTTTCATATCACCTCAATATATATTTATTTTTCCATCACCCTTAAATGAGCCCATTGATGTATATTTACACGAGGAGCGGGTCTTCTCTACAAGGGACGCCATGTTGCTGCAGTAGCCCGGAGTGGACATTCTAAACATCTTTTGAGTTTTAATGACAACCGAGGGCTCCCATAGGTTCTCCTGCATGTTCAGAGGGGTGAGGTGGATACAACATGCAACTTCACCACTGGATGTCACCGAATCGTACACACTGCACCTTTAAAATGCCTTATCGTTGCGAATCCTAAAATGTCGGTTTTGTTATGAAGTACGTTGACCAATAACTGCTCAAACTGTTGGCAGACCGAGCCCTTCATTATTCATATCAACTCTGCTCTTGTAAAATGAGACGCTGTGTGCATGGATTCCAAACACTGCATAATCAGATGATATAAGACATTGTTCCACTCGTTGCACCAAAGTCCTTAACTCTGCACTCGGGCTCTGTCAGATTCCTGCCTCCTGTCTGAGGCACATGGAGAATTTGCATGCGAGTGTTCATGAGCCTGCTGACTCCCCACTGGCTTCCCTCCCACATGAATGGCAGAAAATTAATTCACATATTATACAGCTCTCCGCTTGGCGAACGCGATTGTGCACAACGTCTCCAGCGTTGATGGCAGACGTGCTTGCGATGCTGAAAATAATGGATGCGTTGTTGTGCAACTGTTGATATTATGCACAGAAAACTTTGCACCACTCTAAACTGGCTTTTTGTGAGTGGCACTCATGAGCTGTGTTGTGAGCGGGGGGGTTTGGACGTGTGCTGATCAGACCTTCAGCCTCTGTTGTTAATCGGTGGAATTTCGTGTTGCTGCTGAACACACCTCACACCTCTCCTGATGTAAATGTATAGCGTTCATTTTAATGTCATGAAAACACTATTCACACATCAGGCGATTACGCACTCAAAGTACGTAGACGCAAGTTCCTACAAAGCTGAGTTTACTTGCAGTACATTCTCGAGTCAAAGTCTCTGTCGTCCATGGTGACACATACATACATAATAAATCTTAAAACCTTGTGTTTCTGTTGTTGAGCTTGTGGGAGAAAATAAATAGTACTACATGATCTGTTGAACTCAGTGGCTTCATTTAACCTGATAAACCAGAACACATCAAAACAGCTAGATGAATGCATTCTGTGTAAACAACAATGACCAGAGGCATCGTTGCATATAGCATTGTATTAAGTGTGCGTGTGAATGTGTATGTGTCTTGGAGCCTTTTATCTATAATGTGTGAGTCCCACAGAGGAAACGTGGACTAATGGTTTTGTTTACTACTGTTGACTCGGTGGAGCTTATAGGAAGAATTTTGTAGGATTCATTGCCATCAGCAGAATATGAAGTTGGAAATGATACTTTATGAAACCTCTAGTATACGCTATGACATGACATCCCATAAATCTTCTAAACAAAATGTACTTTTATAAAATGTACATTATGTGATGCGATTTAGATGCAGATCTTGGTGTGTCTGTCTATAACGGGCAATTCTATTGCATGTACAGTTTCCTGGAAACATACACACTGTTAATCCCTAAGATTGAATCTTTCTCATCGCTGGGGGAAATGGTATCACCATGCAGAGACATTACAAGATAAATTCCACATGATTTTACTTTCATTTATTCCTGCAGAGGAAGGGATGAGAAAATACAGAGAGCGTTGTGTAGGGCCAGATGTGCCCGACACCATCGCAGACCTGGTTTCACCTCTGCACCTGATCAAACATCCTCACTCATACACACACACACACACACACACACACACACACACACACACACACACAGATGGATGAAAAGTGTCTTCCCTAGTGGCCAAAAGCAGATTATGCAAACAGATGTGTAGTTAAAGGTCATGTTAATTGTATACACAGCCTTTGTACAGCTCACCCACTCATGCCAGGGGGCATATCTATATACAGTAGATAGTGAGGGACTCTCTCTTTAAGTGAAATATCCTACATCTATTGAAGAGGGTCTGACCTTGTGGAGTTATTCAATATGATTAACTCATCAGCTGGGGGGCGATTTTAGCTCTGAATTTTAAATAAATCTCCACATTTGTTGGAGGAACTGCCATGAAATTGTATCTTGCCCTCAGGACAAATTAGATTAACTGTCTTAACATTAACGTGCTCAGTCTGTGGCTTCGGAAATCTCATCTCTGAATAATGCTGATCTCAGACTTCTCTCAATCAAGGGCCATAAAGTGGTCATAGTTTACACAAAGGACCAAATTACATTCATTTTCAACTCCCATGTACAATTCCCAATTAAGTTTTATATATTTATATATATGTGTGTATATATATGTATATATATAAACAAACATGTATTTGACACTCTTTGACAATAAGGCATAGAAAATGTCAATTCTTGACAAACTGTCAGATTCATATCAGGTCAGTGACTTAAAGTTACAGTGTGTAAGATTTAGTGACATCTAGTGGTTAGGTTTCATACAACACCACTGGGCCACTGTACAAACATGGCAGTACAACATGGCAGCCTCATCCCTGGTTAATGAAAACAACAATCATATACAGGGAGAAAAGCATATTGTTGGGATATGATTGTATTCATTTTCTGCTAAAAGTGTATTTCTACACATAAAGTCTCTCCTGAGAGAGATTTGCTTCTGCATCTTTAATGACACAAGTAGATTCCCCTCATTATTCATGGAGTCTGGTGAATCCTTACTCGTCCTCTCTGGTGACTTTGTGTAGTGCTTGAACAACCCGTGTTCAACAGCTTTACATAGTATTGCTCCACGAAAATGCTTATTTTGAAGCAAATCAACATTGGTGTGTCCCTGGATCACTGTGAAAGTAAAGATATAACAGGAGAGTAGAAACTCTGAGATACAGAGGAAGAGACCAAAGCTCTAAATCAATGAATGTGAATAATAAAAGCTCTTCACTTCAAACCAGTGAAATCACAATGTTTTTTTCAACCATTGCTGAGATGGTCAATCACGTGTCTTTATGGATTAGACTGAAGGAGTTAAAGGTATATTATGTAACTTTTGTTGTATGTTTCAATCACCTTTGAGGGGGGCGGCATGGTTTAGGTCTTGTGTACATATGTGTGTGCATATGTCAATATAAAGGCTTCATTATACAGCAATAAGATCACAAAGTGGATTCACACAAAACATGATGTTGGGATGAGAAAGGAAAGGACGTGTTTCTGCTGCAGATGTATCAGATGGTAGATCCAGGAAATAATTTTCATATTCATTAGAAATGTTTTTTTCAAATATTTATCTGATCTCTCAATGAAAAATCACCGGATGAAATAACTCAGGTGTTTGATATTTGAGTGTATATAATTTGGGGCAAACCCAGTTGAAATCTTTGAGTGGTCTCTTCAAGTATCAGGTATATGTGTTATAATGTGTCCCTGATGTGTCGCTGTTTACTTTTCAAGTATATTGAATCCTCATAAAGCAGTGATAGCTTGGCTGCAGACTCTTTGTTACATCATCGTAATCCTTATGGAAACTAAATCTAGTTTGTGTGCTATATGTGCAGGCATGTGTGCACACTCGTGGGTGTGTGTATGGCTGCATGTCGATGTTTAATGTAGGATCACAGCTCCGTATAGACAGAACTGCAACACCCCCTCCAACCGCCTCCTTTGTGGGGCCGTTTCAATGTTGTTTTTCTCATCAGGAAATGTAATTTTGTCTGAGCCTCAGGCTGTGGGGCTAATGTAGTTACGATTGTCTTTTCTCCAACATCCACCCACATCTCTATATCTCTCCATCTCGTTCTGTCCTGGTTCATTTCTGTCTCCCAGTCTCCTCTCTCCTCCTTACACCATTAAAGTAGAAACTCTCGGTTTCTCGATTCTCCCACTGTCTTCTTTCCCCCCACATGGCTTCCACCCTCCATCTGCCCAAGTTGTGTTTCTCTCAGAATTTCTGCGCATCATTTCCCCAAAGGGGGAGCAGCACGATAGAGTGTTAAGGGCAGAGAGAGTGTGACGATTACATAAATGAATAAATAAAACGCCTCCCTCATCGTTCGTACTCTGAGTGATGAAGTGGATGAGCAATAGTGGATGGATGGACCTCCTGGTCTCCCCTCGCCGTCCCTGTCAATCACAATCCATCAACCATTGTGGGACTTAATGCAGGCAAACACTGAGTCACCACACCGGCCCCGGATGCACACACACATAGCTCTGAGTGCCCACCCCAATCACACACACACATACACACACACACACACACACACACACACACACACACACACACACACACACACACACACACACACACACACACACACACACACACACACACACGCACAAATCATAGGGTTAACCATGCTTTAGCAGCAAAAACCGATCAGGACGAGCTGCCTCCTCGCTCCGTCTGCATGCTGATTTGTTAATTTATAGCCTGCCGCCTCCTCCCCCCCCCCCCCCCCCCCCCCCCCCCCCGCACACACACACACACCTCGATGACGTGCAGCATTAGCTCCCCCGTCCTTCTGGTCCAGCAGCACGGACCAGTGGAGCAAGTGATAAGCCAGGATGAGTGGAGAGGATGCAAACATACGGTAGAGCAGAGAGGGACAGGGAGGCCGGTGCTCACTTATTCCATCCTTATCCATCAGGCATTATCAATGGGCATAGACCACCAGAGCAAATGATAGAGGGAGGCCAAGGGATGGAAAGTGAGGAGATAGTTGAGGGAGGGAGAGCGGGAGGGAGAGAAAGGTGA
>JAFBJT010106327.1:35662-48162 GCA_016785325.1 Chascanopsetta lugubris
ACTTCAGACGTGTTCTCTCCCTCTCTCTCTCTTTCTTTCTCTCTCTCTCTCTCTGTCTCACTCTCTTCTGACTGTCTTTGCTGCCTGTCTCACTCTCCCTCCGCCTCTCACTGTCTCACTCTCTCCTGACTGTCTTTGCTGCCTGTCTCTCTCTCGCTCTCTTGCTCTCTCTCTTTCTCGCTCTCTCTCTCTCACACACACACACACACACACACATATGCACACACTGTCTTTCAATGATACAAGCACATGTGTTACTTCTGCTCACACGCACAGGGAGACACACAAGTTTAAAATAATAGTTGTCCCTTAGATCTCCAAGCAGTTGCATTATTTAATAGCAGGACTAGGATTGCCTCCTGTGTGTGTGTGTGTGTGTGTGTGTGTGTGTGTGTGTGTGTGTGTGTGTGTGTGTGTGTGTGTGTGTGTAAGGAGCTCCTTTTCCAGCTATAAATACACCTGCATCTGAGAGTCCCCCTGTTCTCCTCCCTCTCTCCCGTCCTCTTCTCTCCACCTGCACTGGAACTGTTGCTCACTCTGAACTGGCTCCTGCAATGAAAGTTCACGTCCAGCATTATGAGATATCACAGGCGGGCGGAGTCCTGGCGTCACTTCCTGCTGTTCTTATTCAGGCACCTCCAATCAAAGTGAAATGTATGGTTTTACTCATGCAAAGTGATATCACCTCCACTTGCCTCTGCAGCCAAGTGTTGTCTCACAATCACACATGATTGATTCGGCTTGAAGAGGCAAAGCTGGAAGTGTCACTGACAACTTTCTGCAGTTGTTGATTGCGCTGCATCACTTAGCTTAGCTTTCAAGTTCCCCCGTCTGTTAAAGTGACACCTTAATAAACAAAGCTGCATACTGTGACACTCAGATGTAAGACGTGGATCTAAG
The DNA here is from genome assembly GCA_016785325.1 of Chascanopsetta lugubris. Classification (NCBI taxonomy): domain Eukaryota; kingdom Metazoa; phylum Chordata; class Actinopteri; order Pleuronectiformes; family Bothidae; genus Chascanopsetta; species Chascanopsetta lugubris. The sequence goes on from JAFBJT010106327.1 coordinate 36,563, forward strand.
AACTCAGTTGCTAAATGCGGATATCAGCTAGTTTTAATTCAATGTGTCTGAACCAAAGCATCCTTATATCCAACCATTACTCTCATACACACACATTAAAGTTCATTTGCAGGTTTGAGGGTGTATCTGCAGGAATGGCAAAAGTTGTATGGAGCCTCCAGACGGTGCTGTGTGAATTCTGGCCTGAGACAATGTCTGAGTTTGAAAAGCTTCATCCTCTAGAGGATATGACCATCTATCACATTTGAGAACGATTTGTCCAAATCTAAAACTTCCTGTTGATAATGTGAACTAGTGAACCAGACTAGTGGGCCAACACAACATTCCCCTCAGACTAATGCGGCTTAAAAAGTTTGAATTACTGAGTTAGGAAAGTGTCTGTGCAAAACACCGAGCTTTGAATCTCGTTCCAGTTTCTATTTATTTAATTATAATCCCTCATGGCTGTGCAGGGAAACAAAGTCAGTTCAGCTCAGTGTAATTACAGAGTATCCATAACCTTTAAAGGTTATGGATACTCTGTTTTGGATGATTTTTAGTTAATAATTGTATAATTGCTTCAGTTGTAGTGAACAATGTCCAAGCCACACAATTTATTCTTATATTGAAATGTCCGTGGTAGCCTTGCATCAGCATTGGAGGCCATGCTGCAACCTCAGAGCAAAGAATCAACTGGGACAATGGGCGTTACTTAGAAAGATCTATTGAGGAGCCCAACCCTTCATTTTAAACAAAAAAAAAGCTCTCGCAATCCCTCAGAAATGGACTGCACATTCAGTTCAATTCATCCTCCCCTCAATTCAGTTCAATGAAACTTCATCGCATGGGAGGCAATTAAAATAATGGCAAGCAGCATCCTTTGGACGGACAGACGTGCATGAGACAGTCTGGGACCGAGTGTTGGCTCCTCCGCTGCGTTGTTAAGAAAGTCTGCCGTAGATTGTTAAGTGTTGCGTTCAGCTAATGGACGAAGACACTGACCACCAAAGCCCAGTTATCCACAGGAATAGAGAAAAGATAATAATTCAATTTAATAATTTGTACCCGGGTAAAAAACAAATGTGCCACTTCTCCGTCAAATTCCCAGAATTCACCTGAAACGTAGCTCAAACAACCTAAAATATTTAATAGCTTAATATAAGGTGCAACAGCGAGGCCCGGAGCGTGAGGGGAGAGGGGGCGGGGACATACTGAGCATCAGGAGACACATCAGTCAAGTAGATGTGAGGCTGGTAATGGTGGGGCAGGAGAGTAAAAGGGCCATGATTCTAACAGCGGGATGAAGAGAGAGATGGATGTTGTGCACAATGGGACCTGATTTCTAAGTACATAAGGCTTCTATGGCGGAATTTTACCAGAAAGTGAAAAACATAAATGCGACCTCATATCAATCAACTTAAAGTTAAAAACATTCAGCTACATTTAGGTACAAGTGGGTTTCAGGGTCAGGCAACAGCCACTAAACATGTCTGCTCACTCCCGTCTCCCTCACTGTCAGGACCGGGAATGGGAAACCCAGACGCAGAGCCAGTGACAGAGTTACAATGTCTTTTATTTGCACCTTGGAAGGTACAACAGGACGCAGGTAAAGGCGGAGTCAAAAAGCAAAACAGGTTTGGTGACCAGGAAATACATACAAAGGTTGAGGAGCACACTAGGAGGAGGAATCAACGAACTGCTGAGTTCTGAGTGAGCGATGTGAGCGGGCGAGCAAGCATAGTGAGCGAAATGAGTGATATCATGACAAAGGACAAGGCGGACAGTGGGTTTGATAGAGAAGTGGAACAACTTGCAGTTCACAGGGAGGCCACTTGAGGCTGGCTCCGAAAGTAAGTCAACCCCCACAGACTCCCGTGTTAAAATGGTCAACTTTAGAAGTGAATGAAATATGTTTACAGCCTGGTACAAACTATGGTTTTAGTGTCAACTGTCAAATTTTGTCCCGTAACAACTGTCTTTTTCTAACTCACGCTGATATCGGGATTTGAAATTGTGCACAATTAGGGGCGTGGCCTCTTGAGTGACTCGTGGGGCTGACCTGGCACATTCTTTGGAAGTCAGCTCTATCTGTGCTCCGCCTCTTTGTCCATATTTGAATGGGCCAGGAAACTAAGATAAGAGTGCTAATAAGCATTCTGCATCATCTTTACATACAATCTATGCTGTTTATGCAGTAATGACAGAGATTCACTTCCAACCATTGCTTGTTTTCCCAACTGTAGGTGGAAATCACTTCTCACCATTTGAGCTTGACATTTGTTGTTTTGACTTGATCCATGTAATCTGTCTGTTAATCTAAATCCATGTATTTAAGGTTGCTTCTTCCATGTAGTCTCCTCAGAGCTACTCAGCGTGCACAGATCCAGTGGTAGAGCCAGACTGTTTTCATAGGGGTGGCCAGACTGAGACCATCGCTCACACAGGGTGGCACAGAAACTGATTTCCTATCTTTTTCTATATGGCAAGTTGCCATGGCAACTTCTTCCCTGACAGCGGGAAAAAGACCATCCTCCTCCTGGAGTCCGTATGGCACCCTCAGTTGTAGCGCACGTGAACCACAACAACAACTACTTCTTCTTCTGTAATTGTGTCGGTGGCTGACATTCAAGTTGAGCGTGATGGTTCGCCACCAACTGTTTTGGTGGAGAACCATTGGTTTGAGGTGTATTGTTGACTTGCATCCCTGTGGGAAAACCTGTACAGAAATTGTTCTGCCAAAGATACATTTACGGTGGCCTTGACTCCGCCCCTGCACCATGATGTGCACCTCCCCACCAATGTGTTGCAAGGATGCCGACTACAACAGCTGTGACTGGTCCATTTGGTTTCTTTCATGCTTCCTCCCACATCACGATGCCTTCTTCTTTCACCTGTTTTTGGATATTTTTCATTGAAATAAGTTTGGTAAAAGGAGAAGTTATTTTCATTTTTATCAGCTCCAACTTTAATAGTATAACCTTAATTCCCATCATCATTGTTTGGGCTTATCTGAGACACAACAGTAGACAGTAATAAAGTATCTGCTCTGTCCTGGTCACGTACTGAAGGAAATTAAAGGTTCACATGGCTCATTTACTGCAAACCATGTTGTTACAAGGCAGAAACCACATGAGGTCTGTGTTATTCTCATTTCTATCTACTTTATATCCTTGTATTTCATTCCTCCCCTCAGACAGAGCCTCCTCCAGACTCCTTTGTCGATGAAGACAGAAACAGTTTTGACGAATTATATCCACAGTCTCACCGGGGCTCATGCAAGAACAATTTTCTTTCTATGCGATAAATCTTTTTTTCTTTTCTACAACGTGCTTACAACTTGCAACCGTGACTCTTTTTCAAATCGCACAATCTCCAAACTCTCTTAACTGTGTTGCACTTTCTTTTAGCCACGCGTTCAATCAGTGTTGCACGCTAGTTAGATTTCGTAATGATCATAATTATCAATGACAATACATTTGACCAAATGGCCTCACATGCGCTAACCCACCATCAACAATAACAACAGATGGTAAATTATTTGTAGTCCAATGTGACCCAAAGCATAAGTTTGACCGTGGTGTCGGTCCACATAAACGTCTCCCTCCTCGCTTGCGCATTCTTTGCCGCCATCATCAAAGCCTCATCTTCTTCTTCTTCTTCTTCTTCTTCTTCTTCTTCTTCTTCTTCTTCTTCTTCTTCTTCTTCTTCTTCTTCTTCTTCTTTTCTTCTTCTTCTTCTTCTTCTTCTTTTTCTTCTTCTTCTTCTTCTTTCATCTTCTTTTTCTTCCTCTTCTTCTTCGAATACCTCAACTTCTTCTCATGTTTGTTTACATTGTAAGAGTTCGGTGTACATGCTCCCTATTTTGTTTTTGATGTATTTCTGTGGCAGCGTTACAGCGCCACTTACAGGCCCGTTTCATGTGGACAACCATATTTTTTTATGTGATACCGTCTTTACGGAATTGTTTTTAAAAAAAGTTAAAGATTGTCTCTGTGTGGACCTGGCCTAAGTCTGGAGGTTGACATGCTGTTTGGTGAAGGAGGGAAGAGAACAGCAGTCACAGGCATCTATCACCAGTAGAAAACAGAAATGCCACCATGATTGCCACTCAGCTGGACGCCTTGTACAAATGGACTGCACTTCACATCCATGGGGGCTGCAGCAAATCATCTTGGGTTCTTTGGGAAAATTTGGGAAAATGAAGAGAAGTGGGTACATCATGGCGACATCGGAGGTGTCCTGTGGGATAATGTGTCCTGAAGCACACGTCGGCACAAAATGGTTCCATGGGAAATGATCATTGAATTCTACTCTTAATGCAGGTTTTTTGTAACTAAAAACATGTGACTTGGAAAATCTGAGAAAATGTGATACTCACGTCAAAATGAAGATCTTTATAAGTCGTGTTTCTCACACCCCCGTCATTGGCATGAAGGTTTCAGGCTGTTCCAGAGGGAAGAAGAACATGTGCAGGGTGGACTGACGCTAAGAGGACATGAGATACATAAGTCCAAACAGCCTTCAATCAACTCCTTCAAACTCAACCAGACTTACATTCAGCTAAGACTCACACAAGCCATTAGAACTAAAAAAGCATTACGGCTCTGCCTGATATTGATTTTTTTTTTTTACTAGTAGAAAATAGAATATCTCCCAAGCGTGGACCTATTGGCAAACCATTAAGTCCCCTTTTATAGAACACTACAGAAAAAGAAACACTTAAACCCAGTGTCCTCCTGCACGATGATGGCTGCAAATGTCCAGGGATCAATCAGGTGTTAGAAGTCAAAAGTGAGTCAGGAGGCGGGGACAAAGAGCAAAGCTAAAAGGACACAGTTTAGAATAGGCACTAGTCATTAGGGAGCAATAATGTACTTAGGTCGGCAGCATGACTACAAAGTGAGCGCAAACAAGGAAGGGGTGGAGTTTTCCTTTATTGTTTTCATTTCTGTAGCTAAGACATCCTTCCCATAAATTATTTCATTTTGTTGTTTCCTGCCACTAATTTGCCGAGGGAGGGATTCCTGTCACAGGGGTCAGACATGCAGCTCTGGCTCTGACACGTCCAATTGATGGTTTTCACTTTTGAGTCCAGCTATAAAAAATAAGTGGGCCCCGTGCCCGAGACAGAACCTGAGGCTGTCAGGTGAGGTGAAAGTAACTGAAGACATAGTGAGAGTTTCTCACTCATAGACTTGTTTATCTTTGCACATAATATGTTCTATTATTCTAAATATTCAGGAATCTTTAGCCCCTTTTCTCATTGACACAGGACTGTGAAAAACCTTGGGCGTGTTTCCTCTGAATGTATTATTGAATGATTAAACTTTACCTCTATCCTAATCTTTCCCTGGAAATGTACCTAGTGGGGGTCGTTGGACTTTTCAGATTCCCTGGAATTCTTGAGGGAGCGGGGCTGTGGGCCTGCGTGCTGAGGAACACTGATTGGTGGAACAAACTTGCTGCATTCCGCACTTCCTCTCACCCTTTATTTCATTCCTAGAAGCTTCACTTTGTTTGTGTTTTGGAAAATGGAGAAAAAGAAGAGAATTGATGAGTGGTGGATGGACGAAGAGGTCCGTCAACCTCGATCGTATTTGCAGGAGAAGAAGTTGAGCTCAGCTCGAAACAACCAAGTCGTTAGCCTTTTATGGTGATGGTCATTGTGCTTGTTTGGTCTTCAACTTCTTGAGGTGTACTGCAGTTTCTTTTACTAACCCCCCCCCCCCCCCCCCCCCCCCCCCCCCCCCACGCGCCCCCCGTAAACCACACAGTGACACCTGGGTGCTGTGACAGCAGCATGGACCCACCCCCAGCTCTACCTGTGCTCCGCCTCTTTGCCCATTTTTGGATGAACTAGGAACTAGTCAAAGTTGGCACTCGACAGAAACAGAAAAAGTATTTTTGAAAAGTTAAATATCTAAATATCAGCGCATGCCTGAAAGTAATTAGACTCCAGGTGGATTGAAGCAAAGAGATGTCCTTCACAGGAGCGACAGGAAGCACAAATTCACAGAACAGGACGGGTCCAATCTTTCTAAAGGTCTGTTGCTGTCCGTTGGACACATGCTGAATCACACATTTTGATGGAGGGGCTTTTTTTGTCTGCAGACCTCCCTAAGAGCCTGGGCAACTGTGCCGCTATTACTGCACAGTATGCATGGAGCCACACAAACACCAAGATAATAGGTGAAAGCCAACAGTGGCTCAGCACCCTGCCGTCATTGAAGGCACAGTCAGGGTCTCTATTGTGTGTGTGTGTGTGTGTGTGTGTGTGTGTGTTTGGAGGAATTGAGATGATAGAGGTTAGTGTACATTTCACCCGTAAATGTGCATGTGTGAGCGACAATAGAATAGAATAGAATAGAATAGAATAGAATAGAATGCCTTTATTGTCATTATACACAATGTACAACGAGATTGAAGGACAACTGGTACAACGAGATTGACGGACAACTCTGGTGGTGCTAAGGGGGAAAACAACAGGGGTACCCTAAATATAAAGTCTATAAAAATGAAATTAAAAATAATAAAAATAAAATATAATAACAATGAGCGAGTGAATGTGAGTGATAATGACTTTTTGATGTTTTCCACTCATATCTGGTCACATTATTGATGTTGCTGCTGCCAATGATTCGCTGCCCTTCTGCCGCCGCCGCCTACATCACACAGCTCCGTTGTGTCCCGATAACACCCTCGTCTCCTCCGCTAATAATTATCTGCATGGCTGCTCCGCTACGGTCCGCTCCTGCTCTGCATCGGATGCACAAAGACAAAGAGCAAGTTCGTAAAAAGAGCTTGAAAACTTAGTCGGGGAGGAGGACGGGGTTGAGGGGAGAGGGGGGGGGGGCGAGCGCGACGGTCGGGTATTGGTGGGGGGGGAGGAGGGGGGGGGGGGGGGGGGGGGGGGGGCGAGCGCGACGGTCGGGTACAGTGGGGAGAGGGTTCAGGGGAGGGGCAGACGGCGGAGCAGACAGACAGAGGGAGAGGGAGGGAGATGATGATGGTGATGATTGTGGAGAGGCTGGGAGAATTGAATGTTTTAATCTCCCAAAGTGGGAAGAAAGCGACCTGAGGCATTTGTGATTGGATTTCCTTTAAGTCCACAAGTAGGTCAATAGAAGCAGCATTGCTCATTAGCAAAGAGGAGGGGAGAGAGGCAGGCGAAAAAGTTTTGTGTCGATACAGTGAGCATCATTCATTTGCCCTTTCTGCAGAGAGAGGGAGAGCGGAGGGAGGAGGGAGAGTATTGTGGGAGTTTCTTTTTTTTTGTTGTTGATCGTCAGAGGAGGAGTTGGAGGAGACGACGGAGCAGGCGGTGAATCATAAAGTCGAGAGACGACTCACAAAAAGGGCGTTCACCACAAGGGTGGGAGAAGATATAAAAACTTGTTGCAGCCTTGTTGAAGGTGCCGTGTGTACGATTTGGTGACATCTAGAGGTGAAGTTGCATGTTGTATCCATCACCTCAACTTCACCCTTCTGAGCACGCAGGAGAACCGATGGCAGACTTCAGTTGTTATCAAAACTCAAAAGACGTTGAACATGTCCCCTCAGGGCTACTGTTAAAACATGGCGGCCCCCGTAGAGAGGACCCGCTCCTCATGTAAATACACATTAAAGGGCTCGTTTGAAGGTAGTGGGAGAGAATGATACATTTAGGTGGTTATGAAAATGTCAGCATGTCATTGTTTTGTAATATTTTTTTCGACCAATAGAAGTGACAAAAATGACAGCGCTGCACCTCTGAGCTGACTGAAAGCCCATGTGATGGCACATCCAAAAAAAGGGGACGAAATCAAATGTAACCCAGCTTCAAATGTCTCGCGGCATACGTTGAGGTGTGAACAGAGGCATCAGCCTCTAGTTCTGACATTTGGTGGAATAATAACATGGAGGGTTAATTCCTGCCATCCGCATTTCTCTGTGCACAATTAGATTTTGCTCCTCAAGCACAATGTGGTGCCTTGGAACAATGAGAGGGAGGGAGGGAGGGAGGGAGGGAGGGAGCGACGTGGCGGAGCATAAAAAGAAAGAGAAAGGTTAAATTGAGTGGAGCGCAGTTGTACGGAAATGTCAGGATGTTTTTAAAACATTTATCGTGCATGGCGTAGGCGTCGCTCCCTGAACCGCAGGAAAGACCTTGTCGTTCAAAGCTCTCTTTGAAATGATTTGTTCCGAGCACTTTGATTATGACGCTGTCGACGGAGAAACACAACCTCGGTTGCAGCATGTTTTTAATTAATCGACTATGAGCCCCGCGATGAGCGTCGGTTTTTATTTACTTGCCAGCTATCACAATTTGCAGCGCTAACGTCTATCGCCGTCACAAGGTGTGATAAGTTAATCATTAATGGAGACGCGAACATCCACATAAACAATAAGAGTGACTCCAGTGACGCAGGGATTTTGAAACTGCTTCACGGCTTTGACCTCATCCAACACAGACATGAAGCCTCCCACCAGCTTGGTTTCACCCTGGACTTAGAAATTACAACAGGACTAAATATTGACAATGTCTCAGTAACTGAACTGCCCATATCTGATCATCACTGTGTGTTTTTTTAATGCCACCTTAACCTCAGCAAAGGTTAAGAGGGAGTTTTTAATCCATAAGAGCTGAAACTAACTCTGCGAATCTCATGAGATCATTTGATCCACACAGAGATGAACTCACTCTAAATGACTTGCTTGTAAAATTGAATACCACCCTGTCAACTACCTTAAATACCGTTGCTGCTCATCGTATACAAATCACTTCATGGACCTGGACCAAATTACACCGCCTACTCCCTTATCCACTATCGGCCTCCAAGAACACTTCGATCATCTGCTGCTGGTTTACTGGAGGTCCCTGGCAGCAGTCGAAGGAAAATTGGGGATGCAGCCTCTATTACATTTGCCCCTAAGCTCTGGAACTCACCGCCTTTTGATATCAGAGAAGCCAACTCAACAGATATTTTCAAAAGCAAGCTAAAAACATATCTGTTCACACTAGCCTCTAATTAGCTTTCCAATAGCCTTTAACACTCCCTGGCACCATTTTATGAGAACTTTTTATACTACTCATCTTATGCTGTTGCACCATATGTTTAATTTACTTAACTTTTTATGCATTTTACTACTGTTTCATTTATGTTAATTGTTAAATCGGCTGCACACACCGTAGATTTCAGAGCATGGGTCTGAGTCGTGGTGGAAACCTCCGACAGGATAGATCACATGGCAGGGTTTTGGAGTGTTTCTCAGGAAAACCTGGGCTGGATTTTTCAGTCCGATTCGAGGGGACAGTGTGTGAGCCTTCCACCTCCAGAGGGTGTTCTGGGCATTTTTAGAAGATATTTGTCAGTGGATGAGCAAGAGCAGCTGTCTGACCTCTTTTCCAGGAGGGGTCTGCACCTCAGTTCCTCCGAGTGTGGTGTGCGCGCAGGAACAGATCATCCTTAAAGGTGACTGTTCATAAAGAGAACACCCAACCCTGTTATGAAACCTGAGCCCAAATCTCCAACAGAGCAGGTTTCGGAGCCAGAGACAAGAGGTCCAAGCCAAGATCTCCGACGGAGCAGGTTTAAACTCAGCCTAAGCTTCAAAATGTCATTCTTCTTTATTGTTGTTTTATCTCTTTTCACTCTTATGTTCTTTTTAATGTTCCTTCTTTTATGCTCTTATGTTCCTTTTGATGCTCCTTCTTTTATTGTAAAGCACTTTGAGCTGGAACGTTTGTATGAAATGTGCTATATAAATGAAGTTTATTATTATTGTTATCATTATTATCATTATTATTATTATTATTACTATTATCATTATGATCAAAGAAAGAAAAAACGGTTTGCAGCAATTAAATATGCATTCTAGCTCATTCAGAATTGAATCACTCAGAACTGTTGAGCATTTGGTTTTGTTCTCCAGATTGCGCTCTGTCATGGTAAATACATAAAGATGTGACATGCCAACAAGGTGTATTGTGTAGGATCTAGTGACATGTTGTGTCCAGTGGCTACTTCTGTCTTGCTTCTTGATCCATGTTTGTTCTAGCCCCTTAGAGCATAAGGGCAGGGGTCAAAGGTCAAAGGTCATGTTAAAGGCCTACACTGTAAAACGAAATACTTGTCCCTGACACGTTTACAAGCTAATTGTATGATTATAAGTATTAAACAATGGGTAAACATTAATTATGGGCCAGCCAATAACTTGTTGTGTTGACGATGTGACGTTTTCTGACCTTATATTGAAACCACTGACCGGATGAAGGATTTTCGTCAGAGGAAGTCACACAACATGAGATAACTCGTCCTCCAAGTGTGATGACTTATGAACCAATGAGATATGTACGGAAAAAAACAGTCTATTTCAAGTCTTGTTTTGAAAAATGTAAAGATGATTTTCCTTAGAAAAAAAAAACACTGACAGAAAACTAAATATTCCGAAACAAGATGAGGTGGGATTAGCGAGCTGCACACAGACATTCTGTGGTCAACAATGTGTAACAACCACTGGTTCGAAGGAGTTTTGATTACAGCTGTTCAGTCTCCTGGGGGATTTTTTTGGCTCCTTGGCAACTCGCGATTGACTCCTTTCACAGTGAAGACGGCAAATCCTCTGAATGTTGCGATGAAACGAAATGTCCCGTATTGGCTGAACATTGTGTGATAATAGACAATTGTAGGTAGCACTGAATTTCTTTTTTTTTAGCTTGTCTGTTGCCTTAAACCTGGACTAATTTGAAACGTGCGTGTACTTTGAATGTAGACTTGATGGGCGTGAGCACTTACAGGAATGACTTGTATTAAGAGTAGTGTGTTGTGGGGAATGACTAAAGCAGACCTGCACTATTCATATTGAACTCTATATTAAGCCTGAACGTACACAATCAATCTTGCACCAACTTTTTACAAACAAATATTCATAAGCCTCCCTGTGCGCGCGCACACACACACACACACACACACACACACACACACACACACACACACACACACACACACACACACACACACACACACACACACACACACACACTTGTGTAATGTGGATGGAGGTGATGCTGATGAAGCAGTGGCAGCCTCTGAGCTGAGACAGATGATGGATGGAAGGGAGTTGATGACTGTGTTGGGTGGCTGCTCACTCTCTTTCTTCTCTCCCTGTACAAACGCCTCCCTCCCTTTATCTCCCCTCCTGTCTCTGCTGTGCATGTGTGTGTGTGTGTGTGTGTGTGTGTGTGTGTGTGTGTGTGAGTGTGTGTGAGTGTGTGGGTGTGTGTCTGTCCCTTCCTCCTCCTCCTCCTCCGCTGATGAGTGATGGAGGGAGGCTCAGCTCTTTCCTCCCTGCCACTCAGTGTCAGCTTCGCCCCGGTATTCTGCGTGGACCCTGGACAATTTATGGAAGAAGCAGTGTGGGACGGTCCAAGGTGTGTGGGAGGAGGAGGAGGAGGAGGAGGAGGAGGAGGAGGAGGAGGAGGGACATGAAAGTGTCTATCTGAGGATAAGGCATGGGACAGTGTGTGTCAGTGATCAGCAGCTTCTCCTCCTCACGAATGCACTGTAAAGCCAGATACTTTCACCATCGTGAGCCCAAATCCAGCGCCTTACCACTCGGGAGACCGAATGTCAAACAACAGA
>JAFBJT010106327.1:53162-69588 GCA_016785325.1 Chascanopsetta lugubris
TCCATGGCAACATGGAAGGCATCGATATGAGGATAAAACAGTCAGTGACCATCTTGAGTAACCAACCTAGCACTTCATTGTTCAATGCCCCACGTTAGGTGAACCAAGATGATGCGGCATGTTCGGTGCCCTCTCAGTGGACCAAACATAGTAGGCTGCCCTCTACGGTGCCTTGTCAGTGTACAAAATGTTGCAAAGTGCCTTCTGTGGTGTCCCTCTAGTGGACAAAACATGCAAACATGTCCTCTGTGATATTTTTCAAGTGCACAAAATCTACAAAAGTGCCCTCTACACTTCCTTTCTGGTGTTCAAAATGGTTCAAAGTGTGCCCTCTCTAGTGCCCTCCATCTGTCCTCCATGGTGCTCCCCCACTAAACACAACCTCGAGCATTAATGCAGCTGTCAGTGCCTATAGGCTGTACTAGAAAATGAATTGGTCTCTATCGTTGCCTCATTGTACTATGGGACTTCACCACACACAACCGGGGCCCTTTTCACAATTTTCGCCCTGGTCCCTCAGACATCCTGAATTCACCATGCGCAAAGGCCACACCCATATTACCATTAATTCCTTTGAAAACAAATTGGAAAGTCATGAAAAGCTACAACCCCCGTGTGTTTTCGTCTGGATGGGCAGAAACAGAGATGTTTGGAACCCATGATGAAAACGGACAAAATGCTGACTGGGTCTTTTTGGTAAGTCTGGTCATTTATCAGGCTCCTGTCATGTGACCATCTTCCAAACAACAGGCATTAGCCTCTGGTGCCAGTGGACAGCACAATAATCACAAGGTGGATCAACGGGATCAACTTTGATATGGAGTCAAAGTGTCCGGTGGACAGAAATGCACATTACATGATAACTTAACTGTCCATTCTTTTTATTCCTATCATTTCTTTTACCCGACTTTCCGACACTGGGGATGACTGCTCTCTCAACATATGAAAATTCCATGAGAACTTCTTTTCAATTATTTGAGCTGTGACTATGCTGTTCCCTCACCTGGAGTAACCAGTGGCAGTTTGTTGTTGCATTGTGCTCCAACCAGCAGCAGCTCTGCCTCACCTACAGTCCTGCATTATTCATCACACACGTCTTGCGGTCCTGTCTCGCCAGGTGTCAACATCCAGTGTTCAACACCGGCATTGTCTCAGCCACAAGCACAGACAGTGGCGCATTATCATGATGCTGCTATGGTGACGACGGTGGATGTTGATCAGTGAGATTAGTCCGACATCCACGCAACCTTTGGTTCGTGTTGTGCTCCTCAGATCTGTGTTGTGTTCCCCTGCTACAGTTGCAAAGTGTGTGAGTCTGCTGCTCAGCGCCGAGAAGGTTGGAAACAAAGGCTGATGAGAGGATTGAGACCGAGACATAAAAGGAGTAAATCTCTGGACCAGAGAGACGAGACATGGCGCTGAAAGACACAGGATGAGACACAGGAGCAGTGAAGGGCACAGCTGCAGCCCAGTGTCTGTGTTACTGTCCTGTTTTAGCGCAGAAACCGACATTCTGACAATGTTCCTATTTAATGAAATTCATTTGAACACTTTGAAAAATTCATCTCTTGGGCCGGATTGGACCCTCTGGTGGGCCGGTTTTGGCCCACAGGCCTTATGTTTGACTCCCCAGGGCTGGGTGATACATTGAGATTTTGGGTAGTGTGGGTAGAGATGTTTTTTTGTGATGCAGTGTGAACTCATTGTATCGTGTTGAAATTCATTACCTGAAGGAGCATCAGTGTGACTCGTTGATGTGTTTTTCAATTGTTTTGGTCGAACACAGAAACTTTAGAGCAGGAATGCTGAACTCATTTTAGGCCAGGGGCCACACACAGCCCAATTTGATCTCAAGTGGGCCAGACCAATAAAATCACAGCATGATGACCTTTAAACAACCAGCACCTGCTTGAACAGTTTGCTTGCGTGACAGTGTAATTTGAAAGTTTAATTTGAATTTGAATTTAATTTAATTTGATTTTACTTTTAATGAAAAGGTGCCGTTGACGTCTTCCTTGTTATTTTTACACTTTGTGAAGTCGGTCATTTCTCGTGCCGGATTGGCCTGACCGACCTTTGGCCTGTATGTTCATCCCTGCTCTAGAGGAACAGGTTGTATCAGGATGTGGGAAATGTCACTGTAGCCTTTGTTTATTGTTGTGTTTAATTAAAATACCTGCTCACAATTGGCTCAATAGAAATCTTAAGCGGCCTAATATTTCCAAGGACAAAACACAATCACATTATATCACAGAGAGAGAAAACATAGTGCAGACTCTCAGATTCATTTCAAGACCTTGTTAACAAGAATGTGGCCTGACCCTGTGCTGCTCCGCTTTACGCCAGAGGGCTCTCCGCCGACGGGTGTATTATAAATCAGACAAGTGCGCTGCTTAGAATTACTACAATGCACTCTTCAGTGTGTGTGTGTGTGTGTGTGTGTGTGTGTGTGTGTGTGTGGAATAATTCAGTTTAAGTCGGTGTTCACTCTCTATCTCTATCTCTATCTACACAGCCATTCAGATCCAGACCCACCTGACTATGTTGGGTTCTCTTGGGTTAGGTTTATTTCATTTCGCTGTTATTTTGCAGGCCCACTGTGTAGTGCACTTAGACACCCAGCAAGACCGTTTTTTCCCTGTTTCCTGCAGCCTCTGTTGGATTCTAAGAAAAAGCCAAACTTTGAGAGTGGCACACATACACACACACACACACACGCACACACACACACACACACACACAAATGCGCTCATACAATCATGTAGCTTTGGCTCCAAAACCTCAGAGCTGGACTAGAGATTCTAAATGCTCCTCCATTCATCCTTCAGTGCTCTGCCATGACTCAGCAAAAAGTAAACAAACCAAAAAATTACTAAAAGAAAAGACACAAAATCAAGTCAACTTGAGTAACTTTGAGCAATGAACCAAACAGAGTCTGTCAGCTCAAGACAAAGAGCTTTGACCAAAAGGTACGAGGTCAGCGCCATGAATCATGTTAGGCGTCTCTTCCTTCTGTAAACACGACTTCCTGTTGCTTCTTCAGTTTCCCTCGAGAGGACGATCGTAACCCTCGAGGGATACGTTTTGGTTTGAGTCAGGGTTAGGCAAGAACATTTGGCGCTTTTCAGGAGAACTGTTGCCAGATACACACAAAACACTGTGAAAGTGGCCCCTGAACCAAACAAGCCCCTCAGTAAACCACACGAGAAGACTGACAGCACCCTCTTGACAATGCGTGGAGACAGAAATGATCTCTTTTTGCGCAAATACATGTTTACAGGAGAGTTAAGCACACCAGTAAAGTTCATGGGCGTCTTTTACCAATCCATGCTAGTGTGTGTGTGTGTGTGTGTGTGTGTGTGTGTGTGTGTGTGTGTGTGTGTGTGTGTGTGTGTGTGTGTGTGTGTGTGTGTGCGCGTGTGTGTGTGTAACCTAACGAGGCCAAACCTAATATCTGAGGTACTGTGAAGGTAAGAGGCGACATGTGGGCAGCGGTGGCTCAGAGGTTTGATTCCCTCTTTCTCCACTCTGCATGCTGATGTGCCCTCGGGCAAGATACTGAAGCCCGCAACATCAAATGTACTCATAGACATCATATCACTCACCTAAAAATACAGACCCTATGACATGATGTACGGTTAGATGATCCCAAATGAATGGAATTCAGTTTGAATGAGAACAGCTGTGTAAAGCCTGTGTGTGCGTGCTCGTGCTGACCCATATACATATTGAGCAAAGTGTAGATTGCAGGTACAGCTCTCAGAGGTCAGCACTGACACTAAAGCAACAGCGTAAACTCCAGAACCCCGGTGTAACCCTGTGGAAAGTTCCACAAGGCAGAAAGTCAGGAGTTCTCTGGGAGAGTTTCTCTGAGTGTTTGTGAATGTTCACGGTGTCTGAGGGGAAACAATGAAAAGTAGTGTGGACTTCACAGCTCTACGCTCGTTCTTTGATACACAATGAAAAGAAAGTGAAGCTCAAGGACTTACACCCCCTCTTATTGGATTTTATGGACTTATAGAAGAAATGGGAATATGAGTTAGAATGAAGAACACATCAAAGTACAATTTCTTCTGCCCGAGCTCCGTCCATGAAATATGAAGGTGTTATGAATAAAGCACACCAGCCCTCTCAACACTTGGCATAAATCTTCCACCATGCTCCTTGTAGCCTGTTCAGCATTGAATTTAATAATGGAATGATTTGACAGAGAAAAGAAAGGATGACTATCAATTCAAGGAGAGGGGGATGTTACAGATTAAACTGGTGGAGTGACGACAACATGTCATGTGCAAGACTTGATGAAGCATCTGTGAAGGAAGTGTATTTCAACTCTTTGTCTTTGGATGAAAGTGGCGTTATCTCCTTATTCACTTTGACGGGATCATCTCTTCTCTTACACTTTCCCTCCACTCGCAAATTAGACTTTTCAGAAAAAAAATGCATTATCATTACTTGTGTATACGTTATCATTTTTATTATTATCGCTATCATTATTTCATCACCACAACTGCTACTATTAGTTCTGAATCGCTTTGTCAAATATTAGAAAGGTGCAGTACGTTATCACTATTTTTATTATTATTTCAGCTTAGAAATTCACACGGACATTTTTTTTCATATATTTTTCTTTTCATTACAAATAAACGGTGTCAGAGCCACAGGGCCAGAGAACAGAAGTTCTGGTTATAGACCCACGTATGAATTTCTATGCAACGTGTGACAGTGAGCAGATGGAAAAAAACATGGCCCCTCCTCCAACACTGTAACCAGTACCTGTGATGGGAAACAGTATCCATACGTGTACTAAGTATCATCCACAGGCTATTTCTTTCATAATTCTTGTTCAAATGTAGATTCCATACTGACACAAAATATAAACATGCATAGTGCATGGGTGCCCATTGCGGCGACCGTGAGAGAGAGAGAGAGAGAGAGAGAGAGAGAAAGAGAGAGAGCTTCTGTCTGTCACTGCAGCGCAGTGTGTGCACAAAGAGCCTCCCCCCACACACACACACACACACACACACACACACACACACAAACGTATTAAACATTGTATCAACAAATCGCCGCCGACCTGGTAGGTCGCTTTGATTTGGTTATTAAAAAGTAGCTCGCGTGGCGAAAAAGTGCGGGCACCCCTGGTATGGGGGGTTTAAAGGCCTTCTGCACAGAGCTACTGCCTGTTCCCAACTCATTCATTTGACTGCTGTTGTGATGGTTGTTTTTTCAGCAGCAGAGGAAAAAGGGGAAGGTATTTATTTATTCCTGGGCTGAGAATCCTAATTTGTATTTCACCTGTGTGGCTGTTTACAATGACCATCACAACTGTCTTTATGTGAGTGAAAATAAATATATTACAAAACAGTTAAATCCTGACATCTACAAGAATCTATAATCACCGAAGTTTTGACTAGTATTTTCATTAAATTCACAAGTTTATTTGTTTTTTCTACGAGGGAAGTTGTTGTTGTTTATATAAGTCATCATGGTGAGATTTTAATGGTGTAGCAAAGGTAAATAAATAAACAACAATAAATAGGCTACATGAAAATGATCTTTTAACAAAGACGCAAGGTTAATTACACACCAGGCCACCGTATTTATTATGCAGCTGAATGGCAGAGGTGTTCACTTCAAACAAAGGTGACCTCTACAGTGGCATCATGATGAGTGTGTTTTGATTACAGGGGGGTGAGGGAGCCTCCACGGAGAGTGGGGCAACCCCTGGGTTTGGACTCATCTAGTCATGTGTCTTTATGTTTTCTTCTGCTGCAATTAAGACTGATGTTTGAATGGGATCATCCATTCTCCAGCATCACAGTCAGCAGGGATGAGGCCTTCCTCTGTTGCTCCAATTGTGATTTCAACGCATTAACTCTGCTCTTATTTTAAGATAGAAATCTAGGCTTACAGGAAGTGCCTTCCCCTGGATGTTTGCTCCACATGTTGGATCTCACAGTGTCTCTCAGTGGCCCCCGTCACGCTGCACTGTGCACATTTTGTTTACCATCATCACAGGTTTGAGTTTGATGGATGTGTCCTGCAGGAGCCGACACATCCACAAACGCCACTGCATTCTAAAACAAGGACAGCTTGATTGATTCATTTCCATGCTGTTGCCTTCATTCCCAATTACTGTTATATTTTTTTATGTCCTTACCACAACAGACTAATAGATGATGCATCTCTATCCACTCCTGCACTTAATTGAGTACCTTTAGAGGTGCAGTGTGTAAGATTTGGTTACACCTAGAGGTGAAGTTGCATGCTGTATCCATCACCTCACCCCTGTCCCTCTGAACAGGCAGGAGAACCTATATGGTAGACTTCAGTTTTTATTAAAACTTGATAGATGTTTATTATGTCCATTTCTACTATTGTAAGGGCTCATTTAAGGGGAATAGAACAATGTGATACATTTGGGTGTTATAGATTTATGAAAATATCAGTATGTGATTGTTTTCTGTGATTCTTAGAAGTGCAAATTAAAGCAGTGGTTCCCAAATGGGCTGGGTCTAGGGTCTTCTCAAATGTATCTATTGAAAATATGGTAGAGTTTGAACAAGAGACAGTACAGAATATCAAATTTAATGATAAATTAAAAACAACCAGCAGGTGGCGATGCAAGAAATATTCCCTTTTGCACTCAATTAGCTGCATTTGAATTTAAAAGTGCATCTTATGGACACATGGTAATAAGATGGTACAATATAAGAAAATCTTAACTTAACCTTAACTTTGTTTCCCTTAGTCAAAGGCCTGCGACCCATGGAAAACAGGTCCATGACCCACTTTCGGGTCGTGACCCACCACTTCACTTCCCACCCAATCACTGTATTAAAGGACAACAGAGATAAAGGGCAGCCTCAACTGTCTGCCCATTTAATGGATTTAACAGTATGTGTCAAAGTACATCTCCTCTGTGTGCAAGTATATTCCTCCACATTCTCTCCCCGACTCCCCAATATTGCATAACATTTGAACATCTATAAACCAAATTACACTATGGGTGTCTGAAAGGGTCTAACTTAGAAAAGTGAAAAGGCATGGCGAGTGTTTGAAGAATGATTCTGTTCCAGACAATTTAGTCAAAAAGCATAGTGGCAAGTTACACACAGCAAAGGCTAACATGCTCAATTGTAATTTAGATTAAATTGCTGCAGATAAATAAAACAATTGCTGTGCCCCCAGTTCTTGGAACTGGGTCATACATTTCCAACGACTCCTTTAAATGTGGCAGAGAATCACATTCTCTCAGGCAATAAAGGAACCTGTTGGTGGGTCAGTCTCAGTCCTACCCAAAGAAAATATAACAGCACAAACACAGCAGCAAATATTAAATGTTGCCCCTGAGTGAGACATTGCAGTTGGACAAAGCTAATCTGGTGTGAAAGATGTTGCTCACAATGAAACACCCACAGGGGATTTTCATCAGCTCTGCAGGTCCTCTGAGCTACACATGTTGGACCAGTCTCATTGCAAGTTTGTTTTACTAGATGACAGACAAAATGGAGGCCAGCTCATGATGTTTGCATATACAGGAGCTAATGAAGAATATGGCCATTGCAAAACATTGGTAACTACATTTACATGTATATCTTGTACAAGCTGTGCACTTTACTTCACAGTACAGACAAAGTAGCTGACGTAGCCATGGTATCGATTTTGGTCATCGTTTCATTTAAAGACGGAGGATACTGCTTTGTTCTACCTTGCCATCATGTTGTCACTTGACTCTGTTGTACAATTAATGGTGCAGTGGATCTGTCACAAAGTTGTGGGCAGAAACTTTGGTCTTTGACTTTAAACACATGTTGGCTGCAGCAATTACAATTGAGTTGAATCCATTCAGGTTCCCACTCGAGCATGTCTGGCAATGTTTATTTCCCAGAAAGTTTCCGAGACTCGAGCATAGAATGATTTAGGGGAGTATTGATTATTTAGTTATTGTTGCCAGACAACGCCACCCTGGGAATTTTACCCAGGGACTTTTTCTAAAGTAATCCCAAAATGGAGAAACCCATAGGAAAATATTTTTGCTCAGGATAGTCTTTTCTTGAACTCTCGAGAAAGCAGGGGGATCTAAGTTGAATATCTCTTCAGTCTGCTGCTCTAACCACTGAGGCACTGATGCCCCAAATTGGCCATGTATCTCATCATTTTCACACAGTTGTTCAGGGCAGGCTTTGGAAACCTAACACCTAAAGCTATATTGATAATATTATAATGTATGATATTATCAGGCCTGATTTGTACTGGGGATGTTTGGCAGCATTGAAATGGTACTTATGGTACAAGCACAAGGTGACATACCCATATAATACTTTTTTGTTGCAGAGCTCATGACTGCCTCTGGGTATGTACTATAGAATTTTTGATTTGCAAAAAAAGTGAAATCCTCTCTTGTTGCCCCTTAAAACTCTAGCTTCTTTAGTCTTTTGGCTTTTTGTTATTTCCACTTCCTTCCCTTCCTGTCCATCCCTAACATCTAACATATTCCTGAGGCCTGGCCTCATTTTCACCGGGTCCGTGCCTTCGGAAGACGAATGAGCTGTATCTGATGTACAATCCTGCAGGTGAGAACACCGCCAAGAAAACTTTGACTCTGCTGAATGAGCATCTAACAGATTGTGGGCCGCAGAACAGAAAATGTCTGCACTCTCAAGGGTTGAGAAAGGCTGGAAATGATCACTCTAAAATCTGCCATGGAGCAAAAAGACGGATGTTCACCTTCCTGTCATTTATTCTACTCGACCTGTTTGCACAGACAAGGTCAGTCTCTCTTGTCAGACCCCCCGTCCTGGCACTGGATTGCTCTATTGCACAAGTCCAAGATCCCAGAGTGGTGTGATGAAGACATGTGCCCCTGAACACATCAGGCATCTCCTCTCACTTCGTACCTGTGACTGCAAATAATTCATCTCCATGTGTTTTTTTATGATTCTTAGGCCTCGCCCACACGGGGACGCATTTCGCTAACTCAGTGATTCTCAACTGGTGGGCCGTGACCATAGCCTATATATAAAGATGGACTTAGCCTCCGTGACGTCACCCATTAGTTTCAGCGGATTGGTTTAGAAGCGAATTGTGGGCGTGTCCCACATTGCCATTTTGCTGAATTCTAGCTTCTCCTGGTTCCCGGTTCATTCAAAAATGGGAAAGGAGGCGGAACTCCCACAGAGCTGTGGGTCGGCTTGTGGTGCCAACATTTCATGGTACATGCCAGGTCGGCTCTGGTGTCAGTCAAGATACCATGCCCTTACTTCTGCATAATTTCAAACGCCAATAAAATAGAAGAAGCGAGTTAGAGCAAAATTCACCCCGTATGGTTGTCATGGTAACACATGAGAATGATTGAGACCAAAACCGAAATTTGTATCAGACTTTAAAGATACAGTGTGGGATTTTTTCAGTGATGTCAAAATAAAAATCTTTTGTATTGTTCAAAACTATGTTTTATCACGTGTAATGAACCCAAGACATAAACCAAAGTGTTTCTTAAATAAGTAAAATAAATAATAAAAAATACATGTGTCATGGATGACCACCATAAAAGTATTTTCCGATATAGACGCCTTGACAGTGCAAGAGATGTACAGGGACATAAGAGTTTCCGCACATGTGCAGTGGTTGTTTTTCCTTTGGCAACACACATACAAGTGGACATCAAGATGGGAGCCTGTTGTAATACGTTCGAGGATTCCCTTGGGATTAAATCACAATGCAGGACCACCTGTATACTGCTACACAGAGACGACCGATGGAGGACCACCCCTACTCGGTACCTGCCTGACAGATAGACAATCCCGTGCTACCTCTACACGGGAAGCGGAGACGTGTTGAGGCCAGACGGCTTAGCACTTAGCTTAGCAACCGGCAATGGAACAAATCACAGGTCCACAGTGGAAACGCTTCCCCACATTGGAGAACTCTGATGAGAAAAAATAACTTTGCTGGTGACGCAAAATTTGCCACTGTCCTGCTGAATAGATAAGGTGCCATTTAGTTAGAAACAACACTGAAAATTAAACTAGCTAACTAGCTAGCAATCCTAGCTTGTCGACAAATGCACAAGACTGCCGGTATGCTAGCATAGCATGCGTAATTTACTTTCTAATGCATTCTGTGCTGTCACGTTTGTTTATAACATATTTCCTGCCACAGTAAAAAGAATTATGATGCAGTGTAAGAAAACATTGGTTATTTCATCTTTTTATATTTTATTCAAAACCAATCTGGATAGAGTCAGCCTCATGTACTTTGTTTCTTTGTATCCTCCTGCACACACATTCTTCTTTTTTTCTTTACATTGTTGTCTTCTGTTGTTGTTAGTCATATTGTCATTGCAGTGATGTTATTATTGAAAATCTTTTTTCATGTTTACGGAGATGTGTTTAGAACGTCAGAGGTCCCAAAAGCCCACAATCTTCAGCAAAGGTAACAGTTCATTGTATATCCTAAATTACTGTCATTTTTATTACTAATGAGTGAAGTGAGTGTTTTCAGAAGGACCTCAATTCCATGGAGCTGGAGATGAGATGGGACTTCACATGCGTCCTTGTTCTGTCACTGCGTTTTTCGGTCATTTCATAAATAAATCTATGAAGTGATTTCAAAATAATAATAGCTAATTTTTTCCCTCGTTGATATTTAGTAGAACAACAGTTGAATGAGAGTAAATGACAAACAATAATTTATGTGCATAAAATGAAAAAACAGATATTCAAAGTAAATGATAGTAAAGACATCAGAAAATATGTTTTCAATATAAATTTCCTGATCTTCCAGACACAGAAGCTGGGGATGACTAGGTTGGTTTACATAGAGACATGTTACCAGTAAACAAAATGCAAATGAGTAAATAAGCTCAATAATCATTCTCCCTGTTGTCATTCCCAGACTCTCTAATATGTTCTAATACAGTGACGTCCTCATGTACTGTCACTGAACTGATGCTTCTTCAGTGCATCACAGGAGAAGGTGTAGTAATAATGAAGTTTGAAGATTCCTGCTCCATGGACGTGCCCCTACAACTGCCACAAGTGGTCCTCCTGGCATTCCAGCAGAGGGTGGGGCACCACACTGGCATGATGCTTCATTAGTGCATCCTGAAACAACATGGCTGCCTCTCCAGGAGTCGACCAGTCACCTCCCTCAGATCTTCAAGGCTCATCCCCTTAATAATCTCTGAAGACACATGTAAAACAGATAAGGCTTTAGTAGATACATAATATTGAATGATATATATATATATATATATATATTTATATATATATATATAAGTACAAGAAAAGCAATACTAAATTGCAACAGAGGATGCTTCTTGTAATGAACTAATGCTACACACCGAAAACAAGCAGGTTTACATGTTGCACTCAAGACTTTATTGTCACTCAGGTTTTACAAGTGTGTTAAAAACGTGTGCTGATGATGTCACTCTATGAATAACATAGTTTACACATGTGATGAGAATTCAGGGAACAAAAATGCATGTGCCTCCTGCTAACATCACACAGAAACGCTAGGAATAGAGTAAATTATAAAAGTGCTGAATAAACAAACCTGTATTGCTTGCATTGAGGTGCTGTGATATGGGCCGTATCTACGTCATTTGTCCCCATTTTGAGTCAGCCCCTAGTGGTTACTCTATGAACTGCACGTTGTTTCACTTGTTGTTGATTGTGTGGCCGGGGCTTGAGTGAATAGGAAACTTTTGTCTGTGCACATGCTGAAGAGTGTAATTGTCAGACCTCTAATTTCCACTCTTAGACATCCACTTGCACAGGCCAGCAGCTGTTGAAGAGGCCCTGCTGTTTTCAGTTTGACCTACAACTTTCAAGTCTCCCAGCCTGACTCTCCATCCACTCTCAGGATAATTACAGACTTCGGTCTCACTTGTGTATTTAATTGCTTAGTCTCTCCATTTTGGAGCCAATGTGCAAAGAATTAAAAGCATTATGTCAAACCCTGAGCCAACGAGTCGATATTTGGCCCTCAGCACTCTGGAGGAGATGTTGGATGGATTTGGAGGGGTCCAGTCAGGTAGTGTGGGCTACTGGAGCGAGGAAGTGCTCAGATGGCAATAAATCCCGGCATATCCTGTTGGCCTCTGTCAATTATGAGCTATAATCCTTTTCTTCTCTGAGAGTCAAATGGCCTCCCGGCACAGCTCTCCCTCTCTCCCCCCCTCTCTCTCTCTCTCTCTCTCTCTCTCTCTCTCTCTCTCTCTGAAGTGCTGGGCCAAGTGATGGGAGAGAGAGGGGGGGTTGTGAGAAATGGTGATTACCATAATTACCATGGAGTGTTGTTCTATTACTGTCTAAAGCTCTGGATTCATCAATTTCAAATCAAATCCTCACAAACATATTTACTCAATATGTAGAAAGGAAGACAGAACCTGTCCATATCTCATGTGGAACTGTGTCTTCTATTTATCATTATATGTGGTCCGCGAGAACTTAATGGCATATGATTGTCTAAAAATGAAAGTCTAAAGCATACATTACCCATAAAGTCTTGTAAATGAAACACGCGTCTTTTTGTGTAACTGTGAGGGGTAAAATGTTGAACTCAGACGCAGCACAAAAGGCAGGACACCAAAGTAGGTTCAAGATGTTTACTATGTGCAGGCAGGTCAGATAGTAAACAGTGGGACAAAGGCAAAGGCGAAGTCAGGGGACAGAAAGCAAGTCGATTACCAGGTACAGGGGAATCAGGCAGGTCGGGGACAAACACGATCGTACACGAGGAGTCAGGCAGAGAAACGCTGGAGAGTATGGCAGGGCACATAACAATCTGGCACAGAGTGTGAGTGTGGCTGTGGCGTAAGTAGTTCAGAGTTGATGAGGGTGATGATTTGGGAGATGGGAGTGTCCCAGAAAGAGTGGGAAGGCCAGAACAGGAGGGTAGGAGGGGTTAGTGAGGAGGAAGAGTTGTGACATGTAACAATATATTCAGTGTGTTTACATGTATGTAAATGTATATACAATATTTAAGTAAGACCCTATTTATGTTGCATAAGTGATAATCAAGTATGGAGGCAGTTATTTTACAATATGCTAAATTGTAATCAAATTTAGTCCCAGAATTAAAACCAGCCCCTTGAGAGCAACACTAATTCTGGTGTGGCCCTTGCTGAAAATGAGTTTGACACCCCTGCCAAAAGATCTACTGTTATTGGTGATTCAGTTATCCGACTATACATGGGGCATCTACTGCGTCACTACAGTTCAAGGAATTTAAGTGAGCTATTCCACTTGTTTGACAAAACAAAAAATAGAGAAGATTTGATAGAAAAGACTGGTAAGCTGTAAACTCTGTGTCACACAATTGAAAAAAGCAAGCCGTGACTTGTTCAGGTTCCGTGGAGTTTGCCAAGTCTCTCAATTTATTCACAGCATGTATTCCTAACTGCCATTACCTTATGTGACACAGCATGGTGAAAGAAAGATGAAGGTTTTGTTTAGACTGATCATAATACCAAGCAACAGCTATAGGAACATGTCACACATGGTAATTTATTTATTTATTTATTGCAGTTTGTACCATGTTGGTAATTTTTTTTTACTATATTTAAATAACAAGTACATCCTGACATTTTCCTGAATTTATAATCATATAAATGTTTTATTTTTTCATTACCCCTAAATACTTTCATTAATGTATATTTACATGAGGAGTGGGTCCTCTCCACCACCGTGTTTTTACAGTAGCCCAGAGTACTCTCTGCCGTGTAGTTCTGTGTGGTGTTTCCCTCTCTGGCCAGAGAATAAACCTTTCGTGCATGCAACCTTCCTCAGTCTTTTTCCTTGACTTCAGGCAGAAAGAAAACTTCCGCAACAAAATCATTAAAGGTGCAGTGTGTAAGGGTGTGATTTGGGATTACAAAATGCAACAAAATGCTAAAAAATAAAAAAAAATATTACAAAACAATTATGTATAGTCATTTTTACAAATGTAGAGTCACCACAGCGTATGACTTGCTTTTTACAATACCCTAAGATTATCTCTTTAATGTATATTTACATCTGGGGCGGTTCCACCCTAAGGGGGCCGCCTTGTTTTTACTGTATCCCAGAGTGGTTGTACTAAATATCTTTTGAGCATAAATGACAGCTGAAGTCTATCATAGGTTCTCCTGCATGCTCACAAGAGAGAAGGTGAGGTGATATACAATATGCAACTTCACCAGTAGATGTCACCAAATCTTACACACACAGACTTTACATTTTGATGAATTGATGTAATTCGTCCCATGCACTTCTAATATACTGTACTGTTCTATCATTAGCATGAAGGTCAAAAAGATGTTGGGGAGAAGCTAACTATATAGGTGACTTTGGAGGTTCAGTATAATCCACTATGATCTTGAAGGCAGCATTTTCTTATAATTCTATAAAGATTACACCCAAAAGCACATGTGAGGGTAACAAGGCCAGTGGAAGAGCAGCACTGATATGATTAGGGAGAGGACCCAGAGGAAAAATAATATATTTAACTCTCTCTCTCCATTGTACATTCATTTAAAAGCCAAATACTAACATGTCACAAAATGAGCTTTGAAAATAAAATTGACTTCAATAATTCACACAGAGACTTGTCATGATTTATTTGCTATGCTCCACTCCGCCTAAATTAGCCATAAAGAGTGATATTGCAACTGCAGCCGCTGCACAAATGATATGTTGGTTGTATGTTTTTTCATAAGTCATGCAATTTATCTTGTGCAATTAAGGCCTGACTTTAGAGAAGCCACTATCCTTCTTTCTGCAGGGAATTAGAGCCACACCAAATGTATCCCTACAGTGTTTACACACTGAGGCTCTACAAACAATTTGGGCTCTTTATGCTTTTATAATTTTCTAAAATTTTGATCTAGTCTGACCATGGTTATTCATTTTCTTAAATTTATGCAGGTAGTATTTTTTCTTTGTGTGCTTTGGTGTACTGCAGTGGTGGATAGTATGATGATTTGTCACTATAAGAATTATATGGTATAAACGCCTTGCAAAGGTGATGTCACCACTTATCTTTATAGTGGACATAATATGAGCAACACGACAACACACCATAAAGTACAGACAGTGTGATCATGCTCAAGTGGGTGGCTACATTATAGGCTATGGAGACTCTCCATGTTGAGTATATAGGATATGGATCAGAGAAGTTGCATTAAAATACACCTATTTACATTTTTCATATCATATTGGTCTATGCCCATTACTTAATACCAATCAACCCCGTCAATTATGGCTTCAACTTCATGCTATGT
Organism: Chascanopsetta lugubris; assembly: GCA_016785325.1. Taxonomy (NCBI): domain Eukaryota; kingdom Metazoa; phylum Chordata; class Actinopteri; order Pleuronectiformes; family Bothidae; genus Chascanopsetta; species Chascanopsetta lugubris. Next base: position 68,440 of record JAFBJT010106327.1, read on the forward strand.
AAAAGGAGGTTAAACATAATAATGAACACCTTTGACTCTGGTGCTAGTGAGTAGGAGAACCAACAGTCCTTTTAACTCTTTATGGGCAATTTCCTTAAATTCAGCTGAAACCGGTTCTGTTGTTGATGCTGAGGTAGTCTTTGTATTACATTACTGCCTGTTGATGCATATTCTAAACATACCAGTTCTCCCTATAAAATAGCATTATTTGCTCTCCACAAACAGTATTAAAGGTGAAAGCTAGATAAATAATAAGAAACAGCACTATATAAATATATAATAAAAAGGAATTAATTACTACAATTATGTCCAGGCCAAGGCCAAATATCCTGGCATCTTTCTGAATCGAAAAGCATATTTGTTTATGTAATTGCAAATACATTCAGGCAATACAGGCTTCATGAAATAAGGGAAAAGGGAAAATTGTTTGATGGTAGATTTTTTAATTAGACAACAGGAATATGCAAAGTTGCTGTGGCAACATTGCACCACCGTGCATGAACCTGATGTAAATTGGATCTGTTGCACCTGACAAGACAGATACATGACTTGATTGCACATTTCTGATTCTTCCTCTCTTGACTCAACTGTTTATTAGCAACACTTGCCAATTACGGCACACAGCCATGCTGCTCTAAACATCCCATTATATGGCTGTGGCCTAGTAAACCCATCATGCAACAACAGTCAGTTACTGTTTGACTAAATCTCAAATACATATTTACCACAACATATTTGTTGTTTAACCCTTATGTATCACTATGCACATTTTTGTCAGCAGATTTCACCTCTATGTCTATCATTGTAGCAGTGTTTGTGCCAATGGGACAATTCGTTTGTAACAGGGTCTCTCTCATGGCAGATTTTGAAATTTCTTTCTTTTTTTTTTTTAATAGTCAGACCACCGGAGCATTGTGAAACAAATGTACTATCTACTTGAGTCATTAAAGACAAAAAAACCTGCTACAATATCCTAACAGATTAATATTTTTCTACTTTGTTTTGCATACATGTCTTAGATAACTTCAGCCCTGTTCAAAACTACCAAACATTCAATCATTTTGAGGATTCTAACCCTTTAAATGCTAGTTAGATTGCTTGCTGTATTCTGTTAAGTTTTTATAGTGTTTCTTTTGGGGGGGAAGCAGA
>JAFBJT010106327.1:70009-106564 GCA_016785325.1 Chascanopsetta lugubris
TTAAAAACTAAAACAAATCAGAACGGCACAAAAACTGCATAACTCAAACATAGAACTCAATATCACGTATCAAAATCAACTGAACCAACGTGTCTCATAGAGCTTGCAAACATCAGAGCAGCTGCAACATGTGGCGGCTTCAATAGCAGTGCTGAAAAACAGCCCTCAAACAGCAGTGGTCCAGTCCCAGGACACGCACAGCAGGTACAAGAAGGCGAAACAGCCGAATGCACGGCACTGTCATGCATCGTCAGCTCTGTTACTTTTGTGCACTGTGCGTCGTTCACGTCGTGTTCTTGCCACGTTGTCTACCACGCCTACCTGTCTCATCGCTGGAGTAATTTATGTTTAGTTAGATTAGAACCTTATTAGTTTAGACGTCTAGATAGTAGATAGATTTTCGTTTGGCCTGTTGCTCTTGTTTATTTTGCCTTTCCTAAGAGACAATAAATACCCTTAATTGTCTGTCTGCCTCCTGTCTCATGCATTTGGATTCAAGCCTTGAGTGTTCCGTAACAGGCACGCCACGGCCAGCCTTCAACCTGGGACCTAGAACGTCTGGAGCGAGAAGCGGAGAGAGCCTATGTAACACAATAGCAGCTAACATTAGCATTTATTTCACCACACTAATTCATGTGGAGGGGGGGAATGAGCAAACGGACAATGCCTACCTATGGCGTCTGTCGGAGCGAGGAAGGCACAGCGGAACCAGAGGAGCGAGAGGTGGAGAGAGTTTTAAGCAACACAGTAGCAGCTAAAATTAGCATTTATTTCACCACACTAAATCATGGTGGGGAGCGAGCAAACAACCGATGCCTACCTGTGGCGTCTGACGCCAGGTACCCAGAAGGGGGAGTGCACGCGAAAGCCAGAAAGGGGTGGCTCTAAGCTCCCTTCCACTTGTATGTATCACTGCCAAGATTGACGGAAACCAGGACAACAGGTGTAAATAAAGGGAAGATGCTAATTCTGTTACAGATACATATTTTTTTGGAGTGTAACAATATATTGTATTCGATACATCACGATGCAAAAACATGATCATTCGTGTTGGTGCAGTGAAAACCTGTACCTATATATGATAGGTCATATTTGTCTAGTCCAGGGGTGCGCTGGCAACGTCTCAACAAGCGCCTGTCACGCATCAAAACAGGGGAGAGAGAGAGAGCCAGAGTGTCACTCTGTCACTGCGGCACACACCCACACACACACACACTCCGCTCCCATTCAAACTTATTGCACATCGTTCAATCATTATCCACACCAACAGTCCCTGTAGCCCAAGTAAGGGTGCACACGCAATTGGTCTACACATCCCACTTCTGACACCATATGTAGCGGGGTTCTTGAGATAGAGAGAGAGAGGTTGAGGCTTCCACATCCATTCATTGGGCCACTTTAAAGAAATACATAAATTAATGTAAAGTTTGATCAAAACAAATACGCTTTTTCACCGTAGAACAGGAAAAAACAACAAAACAAACATCCAATTCTTATCTCATATATTGAGAGTCAGCTCCCCATCCTGTCCCACAAAACACAACACATCTCCCATAGCCCACGGGTTTAAGTCCTAAGGTAGACTAATTTGATCTGGGATTTCAGTCCACACAGGCAGAATTTTGGGTTTTGTTTCTGTGTGTCAGCCAGATTTTGCAGCCCCATAATTTTTCCTTTGGCCTGATATTTCTGGCTAAAAATAAAAGCAAATGAAAAAGGTCACCCAAGAACCTGACAAAGTCTTTTAAAACACAGCAAACAATAATTTCAGTCTCAGACAAACAAAAATATGTGAAAGGCTTTCAGACGGTGAACAGAACAAACACTCTTCTCCCACCCCTGGATCAACATGCGCTCTGTATCCGTTTGTAGCTATTGCACCATGAACAACCCTCCACTGGAGGTCTGCTGTCCGCTTCTCCACGGACAACTTTCACAGGGGCCTCCAGCTGCCTTTCGGAGAAAAGCCCGGGCCAAAGAATTCAGCCCACCCCGACTCGGGGGAATGATCACGCACAATGTCAGAACCCAAATGCACGAGACGTAGAAGATGGACGAGTATTCAAAGTCTTTATTAAATCGTGGTCCAGGCAAAAACAAACAGGAGGTCCATGGCTCTCTAACAAAACTCTTACTAAGTGAACACAAAACAAAAGGAGCTCCGTGGCTCGCTGGTTAACTAAAACAGAAAAGCACAAAATAAACAAGAGGACCTCCGTGGCTCTCAATAACTTGACTAGGCGTGAAGAAAAACAGAACTCTTGGATCGTGGCTTGGCTGGTCTAAATTCAGTGGCTCTGGTGAGGTTTACTGGCATAACACAAATGACGTACTGACAACAGTCGAAGGGAGAGGGGAGAATATCAAGGGAGAGCGGGGATCACAATCAGGTGTGGGTAATCACAAGAGGACACCAGGTGCAGGCAATGAGGGAATCAGGGAGAGATGCTGACAAGACAGACAGCGTGCAGACAATACAGGAAGACAAGAAGCTGTCACCAAAGTAAAACAGGAAGTGGACGAAGGGAGCTTGGACCACTGTTGTAGAGGGGCATCTGCGCGGTCTGCAATCTGAAAGAGGCGATCTTGGCCTGAATGTCTATGGGCCCTTTCCCGCCTTCAGCCACAGGTGAGTACAATGCAGCTGCTCGGAACCAGTGTTTGCCAGACCAAAAGAAGTCCACAATAGTCCAAAAGTTTTAAAAAAAGTCTATGGTCAAGCCATCGATTCCTGGTGCTCGCCCGGATTCCATCTGGTTGACAGCAGTTTTTACTTCCTCAAAAGTCAGTATTTTGTCAAGCTCAGCCTTTTCTGCTACACTGAGCTGAGGTACATCCTTCAGGAGCCCATTTCTTCATCTCAGATGGGTTCGAGCTCGTCCGACGATCTGGCAGCTTTAGACAGGTCATGGTTTTTTTCTCTGCCGTAGACCTCAAAATTGAGGAAAAGGGAGCTTGGAGCATCCATGTCTTTAAGCTGGAGGACGCGCGATCGAACTAAGGCTCCTTTAACAAGGCTCCTGCTCCAGGAGTGAGCACAACTCCGACCTTTTTCCCTCCAGAAGGTGCCCAGTGCTGTTGTTGGCACCATTGCTCAGGATGTCCTATAATTTTGATATCCGCTTTAAGATTTTGAATGTATTTTTTAATCCTTGCAGAAGAAAAGGAGGAGAACTGTTGACAGAAAACTAATTTGAGCTTTGCCAATTTCCCACGACACTCCACGGGAACAAAAATAATCTTTTTTTGTTTTCCAGAAATCCCACAAGCGCTCAAAATGTAGACAGAATGTTCTGTCGTGTAGGAGTTTATTGTTGAAATGCCAGCAAGACTTAGCCTGTTGACCTGGCAAAATTAACAATTCATTAGCTGGGTGATGATCTGAGAAACCAGCAGGTAAATATTGCTGTGAAGTAATCTGGGCCTAAGAGTTTGTGTTATGTAGATTCTGTCTAAACTGGCTGCGCTAACCTGGCTATTACCGACCCTAACCCATGTATATTGTATATGTATATAAGGGAATTTTATTCTGAAGGAATCTAACAAATCTGCTTGAAGGATGGTGTCTTTGAGGCTGTGGGATGATTGTAGGTGTGGCCTATACGATCAACGGTGAAATCACCACTGACAATGATGTTGTCCTGTTGACAGGCAAGTAATTCACATGTGAAGATTCTTTCTCTTCCACTGTTTGGGGCATAGATATTGATAAAACAAAAAACTGAGCCCTCTATATTCACTCTGACTAAGAGCAGACGTCCCTTCGCTACTTCAGTACAGGAGAGGATGGATGTAGCTGGCTCTTTATAGAGAACAGCTACCCCTGCACTGAGGTTGGTTCCATGGCTGAGTCTATTGAAACCCTTCCACCATAGACGCCACTCTGTCTCATCCTGGGTATCTGAATGTGTTTCCTGTGGGAATAACACATCAATGTTTTTTTGATTAAATACCTCATTGATTAGAGCCCTCCTCTGTCTGTCCCTTCCACCATTGATATTTAGAGATCCTACTTTAAGGCTTCTCATAAAAAATCAGGTAAGGAAAACAGGAAGTTGGAGACGGTTAAAAAACAGGTCCATGCTTGGGCCGGTCGACTCAGAAAATGTTGTGCTGTCTGATTCATAGTCCTGATCCATATCGTCTTTAGAGCATGAGGCCGGGCTGTTACACAGGAAGCTCTCGTCATTCACAGTGTTTATGTTTTCATTTTGTCTCATGGTCACAGTGTTGATCATTTTAGACTAAGCAGAGGTTTCCATGGCAACAGACCCCTGACCTACAGCGTCACTCATCTCCTCCTCTACAATCATACATGTATCTCCGTGAGCGGGGGCTACCCCTACCTCACGGTTGCCCCCCAGAAACACCCGCGCCAGATGCTCCGGCCGTGGGTGCAGTGCGCGCACCAGCTGCAGGTGCAGCGGACCGGGACACGCCGTCCACAGACACACTACCAGACACACCAGCCCCGTACGCGTCCCCATAGGACGCACCAGCTCCGGACATATCCGCGGAGGACACGCCACTCCGGACGCCTCTGCAGTATTTGATAACGTATTTGACATGTTTTCACACTTCAAAATGTGTCACCGCTTCTCTGCTGCTGCGCTTCGTTTTTCATAGAGGAAACTGCTGAGATATTGAAACAGGTGCATCGGTCTGAAAGATGTTCAGAGATGTTGAAATTTAAGATTATCGGAAGCAAATATTTGCTTTAAGGTGCAGTGTGTACGATTTGGAGACATCTACATGTTGTACCCATTACCTCACCCTCACCCTTGAACCTATGGTTGACTTCAGCTGTCATTAAAACCCAAAAGATGTTTAGTAGTTCCACTCTGGTCTACTGTAAAAACATGTCAGCCTCCATAGAGGGTACCCGCTTCTTGTGTAAATATACATAAATGGACTAATTTACGGGCAATGGAGAAACAAACAATATATTCATGTCATGTGATTATTGATTCTTGAAAATGTCAGTATGTTATTGTTTTGTAATACTTTACAAAGTATAAAAAATGACAAAAATCTTACACACTGCACCTTCAAACATGTGTCAATGTACATCTGTGTCATATGTGCAGTTGAGCAGACCACACCCACCGGACAGAAATGTAATAACATCGAACTATTGTCAAAGTGTTGTCATAGTACTTGATGTCCCATTGAATCCAAGCTTTGGATGTGTATGAATATAAATGACTTGATCAAGGGTTATAATTGCCATGCAGTGCTGCGTCACATGAAATTGTGAACACAAGAGTAGTACTTGTTGTTTGCTTCAACATTAAATCTCTGAGAGCTCAAGCTCAGAAAAAAACAGAAACATGTGTTCCATGTTCCTGAGGTGTGGAAACACCTCTCTGAGAACAAGTGATTGTTCCTCCCTCCTGATCGGTTCGCCTGCCGTTGTCCTCTTTCTCACCCGTCTGCTGCGTGGTGGTAGAAGAGCTAACATCCCATAATGGCCGGGGGCCTGTTCTCTTTGCTCTCAGCAGACGCTCACACTAACAACCTCTCCTGTTCCCTGCAGACTCAATCGTACATGTGGAACTGCTGGCATGAAGCTTATGATGACACGAGACTATCCTCTGCTCTTATTGCACAGATTGAAAACATCTTTTGTTTGTATTTTTTACAATGGCTTCACTTTTGTTTCCCGTCACAATATTGAGCTGTTGGATGTTTGGTGCAGCCAAACACATGCCAAGTATTTCCTTAACCAGAAAAAGCCGACCAGATACGTAGACAACAACACAACATGTAAAACTAAAAGTGAAATGAAAAAAATGAAAATTACATAAAATATCCTCAAAGTAACAACAAGGCAACAACATTGAAATAATTGTGTTAATGTCAACTGAGATAAATGTATATTTTCTCCAGCTTACGTCAAAAACAATGTATCACTAACTTCACTTGAATATTATATTTTTAAATGTTCTTACGATGTACATTTTTAAGTAAAAGTGGACTTAAGACTTAGGCTCACTGGTGGAGTACAAGCATATACTGGGGGTAAAGACTACGGTCCCCCCTGCCTATGATAAGCACTTTTCACTGCATAAAGATCCCATGTGAAAGTGTTAATGATGACTTAATTACATAACATGTATGTGTACACCATTTTATTTCAAACTGAATGAAGCCAGTGTCACATCCATTCCCTTTTATGTCACTTTCTGTCTTATTGTGAAACCACCATCCCTGTGTGTGTCTGAGCACTTTACCTCCTCTTGTTCTGCCTGCCTCATTATCCCAACCCGTGTCACCTGTCATCGTCACACCTGATCTGTGTTCCCAATCATTGTCTATTTCAACCTCTCTTCTCCTCCGGTCTGTGTCGTCACGTTGGTTTCATCCTGTCCGTGAAGCGACTCATGTCAGTGATCAGTGTTTCAGTGTACCAGTGTTTTATATGTTAGTGCATATTACAGTTTTGACCCTTGCCTGTCCTATGGATTACACCTTTGTCTACTGCTTGTACTAACGGAAGGTAATAAAGACTGTTATTTTGAAACCCAGACTGTCATCTGTGCTTGGGTTCCTGTCGGTCCTGACAGGCAGTTTTAATCACTTCTCATTGTGGTCCTCGTGTTTCAAAGGCTATAAATTGCTTTTTCATGTTGACGAATGGGTAAATGAACAATTAATTGCTGAGTCATTGACAATCAGGAGAACCTTGGTCTTTCCAGTTAACACATAGGAACAAGGTTTGTAATAAGCAATTTATGAGTATTAAGAAAAACAGTACACCGGCAGTTCATAATGCTGACTATGATGAGTTTGGAGTATGTTCATCACCTGACTTATAGTTGGATAAGTCGAGTTTAACGTAAATGGTAATTTGGCTGTTTTTGTGTAGCACTTTTCTTGTCTTGGTGATAATTAAGTATTGTATGTTTTTTTTTTACTTTCTTGCCATTTGTAAACACAGCTGTCAACTCTGGGCTGTGTTACCCCCCACCCCCCCCCACCCAGCAGGATTCCTCTCCTCCATGATCTCCATCCTCGGAGGATGACAAAAATATAGCTGATTGAAGAGGGTGTGCATTTAGCACCTTCAGTCTGAGCCACCAGAAGCAGGTAATTATACTTCATTTACATGTTGGAAGGACAAACCTCTCATCTGATTTCTCACTACGAAAACTCATTCATCATGTCTAACTGGTTCTTTTGGGGTAAACATTAAACTATGTTAAGTGCAACATGGGAATCCCAAAAGAGATGAGGGTGGCTCAAGATTCGCTCCAGTGGTATGACAGGGAGGCCGGACGAGTCTTTTGTTGATTTCTCTTTAACGTTGATACATAATCATCTTCGGTGTGTGTATGTATGTGTATATATATATATATGAAAACTGCGAATTATAAATACTCATTTCATTTTTGAGTTTAAATATTGTAAGGGGAAAAACAACACATAGCTTTGCATAGAATACAAAATCAGCAGACTGAGTCTGTTCGTTCACAAAATAGGGACAGAGTCCTTAAACGTGTTTCAATGTAAAATCTACAATGATTCATCAAGAGGCTATTTTTCATCTGTTGTCCCTGGACATGTGTTCCATGGTAACCCTGGAAGAAGAATGGATGATTGAAAGTTGCTGCTTTCTTTTAGAGACATGTAATAAGATGCAATTGAATGAAAAATCATTCAGAAGTACATTGTCAAATGTATTTACAGGGTGAATCAAATTAGATGTCAGAATATAAGACAGAAAACAATCAAATGAGAAATGGTATTGCTATCAATACCATTTGAATAATAAAACACTGAGCAGCAAATAAAAAATGAGAGAAATAAAAGACCTTACAGGGACACATGTACACGTAGCACTGTATTCATTTAGAGACGTGTAATATGAAGCAATTAAATTGAATAAAAACATCATTCAGAGGTACATTGTCAAATGTATTTAAAGCGTGCATCAGACTAGATGTCAGTATATTAGACGGAGAACAATCAAATGAGAAATGGTAATGCTATTAATGATATCATTCGAATAATAAAACACTGCATCAGATTAAAAATGACAGAAATAAAAGACTTTACAGTGACACATGTACATGTAGCACTATACAGTCTTTTATTTCACGTCATGTCAAACTCAACCGTTTATCCATTTATCTGGGTTGGGTTTAAACAGTGTTCAAACCAGTAACCTTTGATTCCAAAGACAACTTTGTTCAGTGAAGCTCCAACTAGTGTTAAAACTAAGAAGCACAATCAAGTTGAGTGCATGCAGGCCACATTCCATTATATTTCTAAAATTTGCTACGAGCAAATTAGAAATGGTTTATGGGCCACAGTTGGCCATTTTGACACCCCTGTTTTGGATGAATAATATACATCATTCAAACGAAACATTGACTTTATAGCAACGCCATCTCAAATCTTTAGGTATCTTAAAATATCATATTAGAGAAACTCCATTCACGTGATTCATGAACCCATGTCTATATGAACGTCTCTATCAGTGGTATGAACAGAGGAGCTATTCTAAGGGTCAAAGGCTTTGACCTCCCTTTGCAATGAGCAAATTGTACAATGCTAGATTTACGTTGCCAGTCTTTCCACTGTGTGTATTGCAGTATAGTGTTCCCATTCTGCCCATGTACCATTCCGATCTGAATGAGGCCTCCATTAAAAAGTCCGACCAGTGTGAGCAATGATAATCACAGGTGGAACAATTATAGATAAAAATTTGAAAGCTAAGACTGAAGCTCTCTTTGAAGCGTGGGCGGAGTCTCTGTATGTATGGACACATTTGAATAAAGGAAGTAAATGCAAATTGCAAAGCTGCCCTTGGATACATGATAAAAGGAGTGAGAGTTTGAAATAACTTTGTTTGAAATTGCATAACACAAGTCGTGATCAGTTCGGTATAGATTTCAGAGCTGCAGGAACATTAGTATTCATTTTGCAATTGTGATTAAAGCACCGTAGGAAGAGTGGTCAAGATGATAATCTCTGCTCTTTATGAATAAGATAATTTTATAGGTGGCCTCTTATCAAACCTGAGAGTGCTTTTGCATCAGTATATATATCATAAATGATCACTTAAACGTGTAGTGTGTAAGATTCCAATCAATTTCATCGCTTCCATCTGTAGAAATGAGATTACCAAACAATCCCATGCTGACATTTTTACAAATGAATAATCATCTTTTCTGTTGGTTTCAACGGTGTGGTTTTGTGGCAGATTGTGGGCGAGTCCTTTGTCGCCATCTTGCTAAATCCTAACTCCTCCTGGTTCTCGGTTCATTCAAAAATGGGCAAAGAGGCAGAACACACACGTAGCTGTGGGTCGACTCATGGTGCCATCACCACATCCGTGGTACGTAACGGGTCGGCTTGGGTGTCAGTCAAGAAACAACGCCCCTTAATATGCACAATCTCACACGTCAATAAAAAAAAAAATAAGCAAGTTAGAAAAAACAGACATGACAAGACTAACACGACTGACAGGATATCACAATAATAAATGGAAAAATATCACTTAAAATGTGCATGTCTGACCTTTAATCTGGTTTTAGAATAAACCCTATGTAAATTATGTCATTCATTCAGAATTGTTTCATTAAATAATGCAGACTTGTCAGAGGGTGGAAGTCATTCCCCTCTTGCTGTTTCGCTGACAAACTCAAAATATTCCATTATATGATTTTCAACATCTGAAAACATGACCTTGGTTGACCTACTTTAAATATCCCATTACATGCGTGAGACGAGAAATCACCAGCCAGAAAAAGTACATTTTCGCCATTTCCTGTTTGTGTGATGCATCGTCTTTGCAACTAATCATCGATTTCCATGATGGTTGACCTGAATAAGTCATGATGGTTGAACTGCATGTTCCACAGTGGCTCCTTTGTGTGGTGGGGAGGGCTGGGGCATAACGATTGTGTGCTGATGAGTGATGCAGTGAGGTGTAATGTGTAAGATTTGATGACATCTCTAGGTGAAGTTGCATGTTGTATCACCATCACCTCACCCTCACCCTTCTGAGTATGCAGGAGAACCCGTGGTAGACTTCAGTTGTCATTTAAACTCAAAACATGTTTAGTCTGTCCACTCTGGGCTACTGTAGAGAGGACCCGCTCATGTAAATATACATTAATGGGCTTATTTAAGAGTGATGGGAACAAAAATACATGTAGGTGATCATGAAAATGTTAGTATGTCATTGTTTTTTAATATTTTGATAAGTAACAAAGACAGAAATATTACATACTGCACCTTAATTGTTTGGTTGAGTTCTTACATTGAAAAATGCATTTGTCCATTGTTTACCTTTGCTTGCAGCTGACACCTTACCTCCTCAAAATATCACATGTAGCTGGAGTGAAATGGATTATGGGATTGATCTGATCACGTGATTGGGCCTTTGTTGCTTGGTCCTGGAAGTGGCCCCTGAAATGGGCCACTGCTCTGCCCTCATAAATAATCCAAAGATGTTGAATATGGCACATGCTAGAGTTACATAACAAACAGAATGTACTGTAAACATTAGCATTTAGCTCAAAGGACTATATGTCTAATTATCATGGAGGGAAAAAAAAAGCTTCATCTTCACAGAGCTGCAAGCGTGGCTTTGGATCATTGTAGTACATGGGCCACTTGCTTGGTGAATGGAGTGGAAGTACATACAGGGGGAATATAGTACATTTAACAATACATGTGTGCTCAGGAAATGCAAATGCACATGCAATAAAAGTACATATTTACACATCACATGGGAAACCATGGATTGAAGCGTAGCATAACAAATGATGTGGGCCACTTTCCTTCCTTAAGCCTTTATCCATGCTGCATGTGAAGCTTTGTTGGAACTAGTTTGCTGATTCTCGCCTGCCTTGCCAAATAGACATTACGAGGTATGGCACGTAAATAAGGAATGGATGCAATATATTATTTTACTCAGCTGAATCCCATTTGCAGAGTTGGATCAAGTTTTTTGTTGTTGTTGTTCTACACATCAGTTGCAACAAAGTCTCTCCTCTCCTCATTGCCCCATCAAAGGATGATGAATGAGTGTCAGTGTGTGTTTGGTGTAACAAGTGGAACCGGATCAGTGTAGCGGGGATCAGGATATTGAGGAGTAATTCCCTGTATCATCTATTAACTGCGTGTTGCCATATGTTCAGAGCAGAAGGGTAATGGTTTTGATGTATCACGTTCACAAGCTGGTGACCCATGGAAACGACACTGGAACTACAGTCATTCAGATTGATACACGACAACTTGTATTCATCATGAATCAACCACATGAAGCATGGAACATGGAACAGCTGTAGTGAATGCAAGTATTAGAACAGCGTTTCTTTATTCCTCGTTATCATTATGATCCCAATTATATTCTCGAGATCTGCTGCTGGGAATTTATTAGCCATCTTTTGCCACTCCAGAGGTTTCATCTTGGAGATCAACAGTCTTTTCAGTTCGGACATTGTTGGTATGAATTCACGGCAGGAGACCACAAATTGATTTGCAAATCTTTGACCTGACGCTGCTGGTTCAGGAAGATGTCTGGCTGCGTCCCTGACATCGGCGGTAGTCGATGAGCAAAATACAAGCATCGGCCCTTGTGGCCCCGCTACCTCGACCATAGGCATCATCAAGGCAGGAGTGTGCAAATCACGTAAAGTCTCCTGAATGTAATCAGCGCCATAATATCAACCTGATCTGGTGGTTGCTGAATCTTGGGCTCATTGTGGCTGCAAGTGGCATAAAATTCTTTGGTCTGGCCCCCGGTGATCGCACTGCTGCTTGTTGTTCCGGGTTCAAGCTCACCCCTTGTTGTTGCTGGACTGCTGCTGTGGGCGGTGCGCTTGCTTCAGGTTGTTGTTGTGGCACATGCGGCGGTGGTGATGAGGGAGGAGCGGGTTAGGAATCAAGATCCAGATCCACATTCGCCAACCGTGAAATAGACGGATAGAGAGAAGAGGACCTAGAAGAAACAACTGTTCTTTTCTCACACTGGTTCTTCACACACTTTAGTCAATAATTTACTTGTTTGTTTTCTGTCCATACATTCTGCAGGATTAAAACCTCTCCACTGCTTTTCCATTTTCTCTAAATCTTTAACTTTTACGAACATTCCCTTCTTCATTCCTTTGTCTTTTCTGTTTAATGCCTTTTCCAACATGGTTATCTGAGTTACCACAAATGAACCCGCCTCAGGAAACCCCAGTTCACTGCACCACTGGGGCATGAAAATTATAGTTTCTCACCCATGTAGTGCTCATTTGGTGATACAGTCCTATATTCCTTGCTGCTGTTAGACCCCATTACTTCGTAAGCGCCCCTACGGAATACTGCCTGTAAATGTAAAGATTTTACCTTTTACACTTTACACCTGTCTACCTTGAGACAAAATGTCCCTGACCTATTGAGGTATTCCTGGAATATCTGACACCGTAGCTGGAATCTAAACCAAAATTCAAAAAACAAATTTCCTATTTGAACGCAGGCTATAAAAATAAACTTTTGACTGATTAAATGGAAAATAAAAACGGTGTAGTTCTAGGACTGTACTCTCTGATACTCTGTGAATATTAGAAGCCATGGAGTAGACTCAAAATTAATAAAGATCTATCTAATGTAATCTAATTTATTTGACATGTTCCCTTGATTTGGGTCATAGCCCATCATCAAGTTGTGATGGTGGGTCCTGTTTTTGATAGATCAATTGAGAACCACTGTCCTATGTACACACACACACACCAGAGGTTGATTTATTTCCTGTAAACCGAGAAACTCACTGCTGTCCTTAAAAGAGATATTTTAGCAATGACTGTGAGGAGCTTGTGTATCCAGTGAGAGTGTTGGCTGACGGTCTGGTTCATCCGGAGGTCGTCAGCATCCAGCTTTAGTCATAAAACATTAGTTTCCTATGCGGCTCATTCGGTGCTTACAGGTACATTACTGCGAAACACTCAGAACTGTTGTGCTTGGAAATAGCTCACTGTCAGAGAGAGAAGTAAAATAAGATCCAGCCCCAGTCGACTGTGAAGAGCTCCAAATGATTATGTGTCTGGATATTGATTTGGGAAATAAAAAAAATAAAAAAATAGTGAAATGAAAAATGCATTAATCGAAAATGGAACAATATTACAAACGCTGGAATGGACCAGATAAACTATGACTCACACTCACACAGATTTATTTATTGGAATAATACAAATGATAAGCCTCTGTTTTGGGCTTCCATATGGAACTAAATTATTATTGAAAATTGTCTTTCACCATTTGACTTTGGGTAATATGCTAATGCTAAATTATTTATCCTGTCATTATCACTGAAAGATTGTTGATGTGTCCTCGCAGTATGCAGACTCCAACACAAACATCTGTGGTTAGGTACCATGGCAACCCTGTGTTGTTGTACTCATGGCATTTGTGTGTAGCTGGATGATTTCACGCTGTGTCACGCGTGTGCTTGACATACACTCTACATAAAGATGAAGGTAGTGTCCGTGACGTCACCCGTTGGTTTCTGCAGAGTGCTTTTGAAGCAGATTGTGGGCGGTTCCCTCATTGCCATCTTGCCAATGCCCTACTCCTCCTAGTTCCTGGCTCATCCAAAAACAGGCAAAAGAGGCACAAAGCAGTGAGTGGGCCCTTGGTGCCGTCGCATCACTCACGGTATGTGCCTGGCAGGCCCAGGTGTCTGTCAAAAGGCCACGCCCTTAATTCTGCACAATTTCAAACGTCGATAAAATAAAAAGGTGAGTTCGAAAAAAATGGGACCTCCTTTTGCAGTTGTCACAATAACATATGAGACTGACTGAGACCAAATGTGTAGTTTGTACCAGACTTTAAACATGTTTCCTTCACCTCTGATGTTGATCATTTTAACATGGGAGTCTATGGGGATTGACTCACCTTTGTAGTCTGCCCCAAGTGGACACCCTGTGAACTGCAAGTTGTTTCACAAGTTGTTTGCCCCCTTGGTGCTTGACTGACAAATCACAGTACATATTGTGCTTATCATAGTGTGTTGATGGCATTACTTTGTCCCTGATGTTTGCATGTTGTGTGTCCATATATACTCTTAGCTTTATTCTGTTGAGCTCATTCTCGTTATATATTTTGATTTGGTTTGGCCAGTCATTAAACCAAACCCTCAAACTTCTTGAAGTAAAAGGTCAGCTCTGCAAAAGAGCCATCAAAAACATCATGGAGGCTGCAGAAAAAGCTTCAAGATGGCTGTGGATCTGGAGGGGGGATCTGTGGAGTAGTGAGCCACTTGGACACAAGTCTGGGGCTGGTCGCCCAGTCTGATGATCAAACACCCGAAACACCGTATGAGCCTGGGTCCATCACTGAGGATGTGTCCAAGTGTCACCAAGAGGTGTATTCTAGAAATATTTGATGATGTTTTGTTGAATTCTACTTCTACATTCTTCTAAACATTTGAGGTGGAATTAATTTTATTCTACTTAAAAAGGTTCAGTGTGTAAGATTTCAGTCATTTTGTCACTTCTCAAAATCGTAAAAAAAACAATTCCATACTGACATTTGATTAATGAATCTAAAATCACCTTAATGTTTTGTTTTGTTTTGTTTTTTCCCTTTACTAATGAGCCCATCATTGTATATTTACACAAGGAGCGGGTGCCCTCTATGGGGGCCGTCATGTTTTTACAATAGTAAAAGTGTACATACTAAGTGTACATATAGTCTACCATACGTACCTTCCCCTGCATGCTCAGACGGATGGGGATGAGGGGATGGGTACAACATGCAACTTAACCTCTCGAGGTCACCAAATCTTACACACAACCTTTAAATGCGATGTTCTTTTGAATTGAGCCTGGTACCCAGCTACATTAGTCTGACTCCCTGTTGTCAGTCTATCCATCGGTGTGTGAGTACACTCATGCTAAGTGTGCGTCTGTCAGCTTCCTGTAAACTGCTGAGGATAACAACTTTCACCAAAGGCCTCCAATGCTAATGTGTCTTTTTGTCTATTTAAGTGACCTGTACAATCACACGTCCCCCCCCCCCCCCCCCCCCCCCCCCACCCCCGTCCCCCCCCCCCCCCCACTAGTGCTGACTCATGTTGATAAGTAGCCCCGCTGACATTGCTTGTTTGGCTCCTGGCTCTAATTAAAAAACATCCGGGTGTCTGATCCCGCCCCCCCCTCCCAACCAGCTGATCCATACAGAATTCCTGTGAGATTAAAAATGTTAAGTGGTCGGCTGGAGGCGGGCAGACACCGAACCCTCATCACTTCTAGTGGTGTTGTTTCATAAAAGTAATTCAGTTATTGATTCGCCAGTCAGAAGTGATATGTGTCGGAGACTCTCTGCGCCACTGATCTATAGGCGAGGTGAGGCGAAGAGAGGCGGGTGATGCAGAGAGAAACAGACGAGAGATGGAGAGAACAGAAATCCAAATAATTAAGTCACATCGACGACTTGGCGGAGAGGTTTCAAGAGAGGTGCTTCACTTTTAGAAAAAAGAAAAAGATGTCAGAGCCTTCAAAACAAATATCTGACATTTAACTCAGACAGAGACAGAAGGAAGGATGCTCGGGTTTTAAATATTCAGATACAGTCGAGGGCCAACCTCCGGTGCAGACGGATGAAGAACAACTGGAAGTGAAAGAACTTGGGGGCTGACTCACGAAGGGAACTTCAGAGGTGAATGAAAAGTGTTTAAAGTCTGGTACAAACGTTTGATCTCAATCAGTCACGTGTGTTACTGTGACAGCTCGATGGGGGGGGGGGGGGGGGTTTTAAAATTCTTTTTTTCTATTTCGGGTGACGCAAGAGCACCATGGGCCCACCCATTACCCTGTGTGTGCTCTGCCTAATCTTACACACTGCACCTTTAATGGGCTCATTTAAGGATAATGAAAAATAAATGAAACACGTCGGTGATTATGAATGCATGAATGTCCGTAAACAATTCTTTTATCATATTTTCAGAAGTGACAAAAATGACCAAAATCTTACACACTGCAGCTTTCAATCATCACTGCATTCAACGCTTTTTCCGATCAAACGCTTATTAGACTTTGAAGTTACCTCTATTCGAGACTGATGCAGCAATCGGCCCTATATAGTAAATACCCATGGGGACCCAGACAGAGCATTGATGGAGGTGGTGATGCAGTCAAAGTTGAGGATGAGCTGATTGAGGTGAGAGAAAGAGCACTGATTTGTGATTGGCTCGGGGAAGGCCATTAAAGAGCAACTTAGCACTGAAAACTCACTTTGAATAGATTTAGAATCCATTAACTGACTCTGCTCCAGTCTTCTTTCTCCTCATCCACAAGAGCTACATCTGTTTTATCTCCATTTTGATCAATTTGGGGAAAACATCAAAACTTCCCACAGGGAAAAAGATAATCAACCAGAGCCTATTTATTATGTAATCGTTGTCCAGGTGTCTCTGGCAGCCTGAAACTAACAGAATCAAAGTGGTTTCCTCACTTTAAATCTTAGTAACATAGCACTTCAGTGATTTCTTGACCTGTCAACTAAACCACCATTGTTCTTATTAATCAGCAGTAATCACCTGCATTATGTTTTTATTTATTAAAAGGTGAATTGTGTAAAATGTGTCATTTTTGCCACTTCTAGAAATATTACAAAACAATTACATACTGACATTTTCATGAATGTACAATGATCTAAATGTTTTTTTGTTTTGTTTTTCCATTACGTTAAAGGAGCACATTAATGTAAATTGACATACTCTATGGGGGCCGACTTTTTTATAGTAGCCCCAGCCCCAGAGTAAACAGGTGATGGATGCAACATGCAACTTCGACTCTAGAGGTCACCAAATCTTACACCTTTAAAAAATGTCCTTACAAGAAGAAAATGTAAAGATGGGCGGCAGCAGCTCCGTCAATAGGGACATAAGCTTGTAACCGGAAGGTTGCCGGTTCAAGTCCCGCACGGATCAAGTGTGGAGTGGGGACCGGTGGCTGGTGAGGTGGCGGCTCCTCCTCCTGGGCGCCACCGAGGTGCCCTTGAGCAAGGCGCCAAACCCGCAACTGCTCGGGGTGCCTATATGTGGCAACCTCCTCACTCTAACATCTCTCCCTCAGTGCATGTATCGTGATTGTGTGTGTATTTGTGTTATTTACAGCATGTAAAACAAAACAAAGCATGTAAATGATTAATGGAGTGAAAACATTTAATTTCCCCTTCAACGGGACTAATAAAGGTAATCTTAGGATCTTGGATCATAACCTTGAGATGATAAAATGACTGCCATGCTATTTTGCCTCAACATTTACGTCTCCTTTCCTCTGCCTTTAATGTCCATATTTTTGATATTTTTACTATATAAAATATTATAAAAGGTGCAGTGTGTAAGATTTGGTGACACCAGAGTTCCATCACCTCACCCTCACTCCTCTGAACATGCAGACTTCAGAGTTACTTGCTTATGTTTCCACTCTGGGCTACTGTAAAAACATGGCAGCCCCCGTAGAGAGGACCCGCTCCTCATGCAAATATACATTAAGGGGCTCATTTAAGAGTGATCGAAAAAAACAAGACATTGGGGTGAGTATAAATTCATGAAAATGTCAGTATATAATTGATTTGTAATATTTTTAGAAGTGACAAAAATGACCAAAATCTTACACATTGCACTTTAAAAAGTATATAATATAATTTTCCAACTCCACAGTTTTACTCTTGTTCCCTCTCCCTCCTGTTTGTCTCCTTGTGTCTTGTTCAAATTCCACCCCCCCCCCCTTCTTGCACATTATATATTCCGTAGTTGGAAAATGAAAAACTTGAAATGTCCCAGATAACTGGGCTGAATGAAGCCTGCTGCCCACTGCGGTGTCCCCCAGTGTGATGGTGCGCATGGCGAGAAATTACACCATCATGTCCTTTTGTGCGAGGCCCAAAGGCTCTGCAGGTTGTCGGGAGGGAGATGGTGATATTTCCCCAGTAATAGAGTTCCATTGATTTGCTGGTCCAGTCACAGAGGGCGAGAGTTATTTTAAATCTTACAGAGATTTTTTGGAAAATGTCCAGTATTAGACTTCAATAAGCTGCACCTCCTATCCTTACAATAGTTAGCTTTTGCCTATTTCCCAATAAGAGACAGTAAAACCACGCCTTTACCTTGAGAACAGGGAAGGAAATAAATAAAATATTTGTCAAATATGTCATTTTGTTGCTTAGATATCAGAGTCCAAGGCCTGAAGGGGAAACAATACAATACAATATAAAGGTCATGTGTCAGTATAAACAAAAAGGAAAACTCTACGACATTACATCATATGACAGCGATGACAGGCATCCACCAATATGTTCCTGAATTTCTGTGTATGTTTCCTTTGGCTCATGTAATTCTTCCACGTATCACAATAATTTGCATCAGTTAGCCCTTTTCCACCAGTCTGGTTGCAAACCAGCTGGAGGTGGCTGCAGCCGGTTGAAAACGTACTGATCGTACCCGGTAATTGCCATCTCTGCTGGATATCCTCATAAAATATATATAAACACGGATATAGCGTCCGTGATGTCACCTGTTGGTTTTTGCAGAGTGCCTGATGAACTGCACGTTTTTTCTACTTCCTATTGTCCTTCATCCATCTGCACCGGAGGTTGACCGTCTGTTTACGCAGACGTTTTTGGTCACCATGATCCCACCCCTTCCCCCTGACGTTTTGGTGCCTGGCTGTAGTCCAGCAAGGAGTGTGGTTCCTGGTTTGGCACCAGTTTTCAGAGACAGAGCTTGTGCTCAGATGGTGGAAACACAAAGAATTGCTAAGTCTGGAACTGGCTCCAAACACGAACTAGTTTGGTGGAAAAGGGGTAAAAGCGTGTAGGAACCACAAAAGCAAACAATGAACCCAGTGGAGCAATTCCAGCATCTGACAAATCTATGAAAACCATATGTTGTGTGTCAACATCTCAAGAGCCCTGCCATCGTAAAGTCAAAAACTCAAAAGATACAAAAGCATTGACAGCAGCTTTGTGTAGTTTTTGTTCATTGAGTTGATGTGGATGTGATTCGTTATTGATCTCTGATTGACTTCTGGTTAAAATTATGGTCATGGATGTCATAATATGATAGACCAGGTGTAATGACCGGGGCACAGAAGAACCCAAAAGCAGGACTCTGACTTGAGAGTTCGACTGAAAATATATATATTAAACAAAAGGAGGCAAGGCAAGGTTTGAAAAACACGACCAGACTATCTAAACTATCAAAAACTTAAAATCACTCATGAAGAGGATAACTGGAAAAAAACCGAAAGACCTACCTAACGAAACAAAACAATATGAAAGATCAACAAAAGGTCCTGTGCAAAGACACAGGACAAAGATTATAACTTGACAAACAAAGACAGAAAAATGTACAAGAACAAAAAACCTGGCACCTAAGCTCAGGATCTTCAATATGTAATCGCTGGTTGGTTTGAGATCAAGGCGAGCACATGACAAAACGAACTGGCAGTGAGAAAGGGGAAGACACAGGCTAGATATACACAGGGTTAATGGGACGCAGCTGGGGCACGTTAGGGTGGGGCTGACGATCACACATGCAGGAAACACACGAGGCAGGAAGAGCAATTGGCCTGAAATGAGAGAAGAGTTACTTTTCAAAATAAAGCAGGAAGTGCAAAACGCACAGTGACATGAACTTGACACACCCATGACACATGTCCACTCGACAATTAGGCAACCAGGACCATTTGCACCAACAACATTAAAGATGCAGTGTGTAAGACTCAGGTGATTTTTGTCACTTCTGAAAATATTACAAAACAATGACTGGCATTTTTATGAATTAATAATCAATACCCCCCCCCATTGCCAAGATTAATATGTCTGTTAGCAAAGTTCTGCAAAGTCTCTCTCCTAACATGCTCAGTATTAAAAATGCTTTCTCTGTTCGTCACATCACATGCACACATGTCCCCCAGCTCAGGCCTAAGAATTCTGAATGGACAGTGAGACAAGGATTGAAGCCAATTAAAAGTCAGCAAAGATGAAAATAAGTGACCCGAAATACTTAGACATCAGGAGTTTTCCAACTGTGACACACTCATCGATCTGGTGTCACCGGGTTACCGTCAGGATATTTGTAGCCCTTGATAACATTGATCCGTGTTCTGTGTGTAACTGACATGTGAGTCGGGTGTATGCATGTAGGAGTTATTGATTATGTACATCAGATGCAGGGTTACCTACATCTGAGGGTCTGAATACAGAGCTCAGGTTGTGCAGATTTGTGTCAGAGCCGAGGGTTAACCTCTGGTGCAGACGGATGAAGCGCAATAGGAAAAAAACTTGCATTTCATAGGGTGGCCACTGGGGCTGACTCCAAAAGAGTACAAATCCCCATAGACTTCCATGTTAAAATGATGTTAAAGTCTGGTACAAACTTTAGTTTTTGTTTCAATCAGTCACATGTCTTACCATGACAACTGTAAAGGGGTGATTTTTTTCCCACACATTTTCATTTTGATAAAATAAAAACTGTATTTTATTATTGTATTTTAATCAAATAGAAATGTGTTTCAATTTCAAACATCAATAACATTTATTGTTGTTTGAAATTGTGTATATTTAGGGGTGTGGCCCGTCACTATTTTTATTGGGAGAGACATCTACAATATAATGACATAAAGACTGCCATTCATTTTTTTTTCTTTTTTAACAAGTACAAAGTGAAGAAGAGAAAGATAAACGAAAATCTCTCTCTCTCTACAAATACACAAACATAAATGGGGGGGGGGGGGGGTGGTCGGGGAGAAAAAAATGGTAGTCGGCGGGCAAGACAAGCAAAGATCTGAAGTAATTGAGGAATGGGCTCCATTTCTTTAAAAAAAATTGTTTGAGCAGCCTTTAAAAGTAAGGCAAGGCAAGGCAACCTTCATACACAGGACAACTCAATGTGCTTTACATAAAATCCAGATACACATAATAAAACAATATACAGTAAAGTTCTTTAAAAGAGCTTCGTCATAAGCACATGAAAATAAAAATGTTTTCGCCTGCACTTAAAAATGTCCACATTTGCGGCTGATCTCAGTTCAATAGGTAACTTATTCCACTTGTGTATAGTAGAATAGCTAAACGCTGCTTCCCAATGTTCAGTCTGGACTCTGGGCTCCACTAGCTGACTAGTCACTATATCTCAGAGCCCTGCTGGGTTTATATTCTGTTAATATGCCACTCATGTACATTGGACCTAAACCATTTAGTGATTTGCAGACCAGCAGCAGAATTTTAAAATCGATTCAGTAGCTGACTGGGAGCCAGTGTAAAGAATTTAGAACTGGAGTAATGTGCTCTGATCTCTTAGTTCTGGTCAGGACTCGAGCTGCAACTGTTTATTGTTGTTTTTTGGGAGTCCAGTCAGAATACCACTACAGTAATCGAGCCGACTCATCTGTTTGGGGCATAAAACCCTTCACTCTGGATATGTTCTTAAGCTGATAGAAGGCTGTCTTGGTGATTGATTTGACATGACTGTTGAAGGTCAGACAAGCTGATAAAAGGCTGTCTCGGTGATTGATTTGATATGACTGCTGAAGGTCAGATCTGAGTCTATCAGCACACCGAGATTTCGGACTTGGTCTTTGGCTTGTAGAGACAGTGATTCAAGGTGTTTAATAACAGCAGGCCTCTTCTCTTTATTACCAAAGACAGTAACCTCAGTTCTGTTCTGGTTTAACAGAAGAAAATTTCGGTTCATCCAGTTATTAATTTGCTCTAAACAGTCACTCAAAGTAAGCAAAGTAATTCAGGCATGTGCTGTGGTTGGAGTTTATCATATTATTTCCAAACATTCCAGTGTGTGTCAGAGGTTGTCAGAGCTCTGTCACAGACAGACAGAAGTTGGATACGCAAATTCTAGAACGGCTATTGTGAGAAAGTACGTCAAGTACGAACATTTCCCCGTCAAAGCACGTTTCCACTGATAATTAAGTTGACGTGGAAACGCGCATACGCACCTTTTCTGTGCGTACACAAGGATTTGGACATCAGACCTGGCGTAAAGTACAAACATTTCCCCGTCATCATTTCCAAGCGTCATTGATTTGACGTGGAAAAGTGCGTACGCAAGCTATATACATGAGGCCCCAGAACTGACAGCTTACCTGAGTCAGTGTTCAATCTTACATCATTTAGAACTCTTAATAAGAGCTGTTTCTGTGCTGTGATTGGGTCAGTAACCTGATTGAAATTTGTCAAATAATCCATTTGAGATGAGATGACCTAAATTAATTGTGAACCACTTTTTCGATAACCTTACCCGTAAGAGGAAGATTTGAGATAGGCCTATAGTTGGTCAACGTGAAAGCATCCAGTGTTCTGTTTTCTAAGAGTGGCTTAATAGCAGCTACTTTCAGGTGTTTAGGAAACGTCCCTGACTGAAGTGAGCTATTCACTATTTGCTGCAAATCAGTTGGAACTGACTTCTCAATAGTTTTTAAAAAGTCTGACGGAGTTGCGTCAAGATAGCATTGTTGATGTTTTAAGCTGCTGAACTGTCTCCTCTTCAGTTCTTTGGTCAACTTTGTCAAAGTTGCACTCACTCGTTGCACATACTTATTTCTTTGTGGTCTTTGGGATTCAAACCTTTTATTGTTTTGCTGAATTTTGTTAATATTTAATCTTATGGATGAGATTTTGCTGTTGAAAAAGCAGGCAAATTCATGGTATATTTCTGTGGAAAGGAGTTCCTGAGCTTTCTGTTTGGGGGCAGTTGTAAGCTTATCAACCATAGCAAACAGAGTCTTCGTGTTGTTGATGTTCTTGTTGATAACATCAGAGAAGTGTTGTTGTCTAGCCTTGTGTAACTCCTTGATAAAATTACGAAGACTTTGTTTGTAGAGGTCATAATGAATCTGAAGTTTTGTTTGCCTCCATTTTCACTCTGCTTTCTTGCATTCTGCTTTCAAGGTCTTTACCCTCACTGGTGTGTTCCCTGTTTGACAGGTAACTAAGTTTGAAGATATAATTCATCAATTTTTATTGTTTAGCAGTTTAACTGCTTTTCTATTACCTATCATCACCGACATTGAGAGAAAGTAACCTGACATCCATAGTGCCCTGACTTTTCCTGGTGGAAAACATCACTGATATCAGTATCACAGCCTGGACCTGGCACAAATCAGTACGACTTATACTCTGAACGATGTCCAGGTGGAAAGGCAGCTCTGTGACTTAAGGTTCATGGTTGTTTCAGCCGTGTTAGAGTGGGAGGAGTTGGATGAGGAGGGAGGTTAAGGAGTGAAAATATGGGATTGAGACGTGGTGTGAGTTGGACTCCAATACTGATAAGATTCTTCATCCTGTCCGGGAGTGGGTTGTCTGGACTGAATGGGGAGTCCAGACTGGATGAGAGGTTGGGTGGGAGCTGCTGGGGTGAAAGTTGAGGATCTCCTGTTGGAGCTGGGGAGGACCCCTCTTTTTGGAGTGAGGATGCCGATGTTAAGGCCTCTTCCTGGTTCCAGTGTCCATGGTCAGTCCTTGCGTCAGGCAGCTGCAGCTCTTCTGTTCTTATCTCTTGTTCTGAATTGTCTCGCCTCTTGTCCTCGGAGGGGGTGCTGGTGTCTGATCCACAAAATAAAATATGTTGGAGCTCAGCAGCTGCACTCCTGACTTAAAAAGGCACAAACCGTCTGCCATAAAAAAGTGCCTACGTTCCCAAAACATTTTTATGTTTTCAATGAAGTTCACTGTTCGAGCTGCACGTGTATCTTTGAGCCATCTGTTCAGCATCATCAGCCTGCTGAATCTCTCATCTCCTCGTCAAACGGTTGGTAGAGGTCCACTGATAAACACCTCAATATTCAGACACTGAACTTTGTTCAGCAGCTCAGTGAAATCCTGTTTCAATACTTCTGACTGTTGCTTCAGAACATCGAGGCTTCCCATGTGCATGATGAGACATTCTAATTGCAGGTGATCATTAGGATTTTCTTTGAGATATCAGACACTGTGTCTTTGTTAAAACAGAGTACCGTGGTGTTTTTTTCTCATTGCTCCGTCAGCCACAATCAGCACTTGAGGCCTAGTTGTTAGCTCTTTCTTCTGCCTTTTGTTAGATGATTTGGTCTCATACATTTCTCTAGTGCTGTTTGGTGAGCTTTCTTTTTCGCTCTTTTATTTGTATTTTTTTTGCTCTTACTTTTGTTGTGATCTCATTCCATCGCTAGTGGGGTTGAAATGACAATGTGTGATGATTGTGCAGACCAACCAGTTTCATTACTAACCACCTGGTGCAGGGTTCTGCCTGTCAATCGTCCTCCCATGTCCAAGGAAAAGGAATTATCTTTATGTGGTACGTCCTTTAGCGTAACGATATATCGTGCTATAATATATCGCAATATAAAAACATGACAATACGTGTTGGTACGGTGAAAACCTGTTCTGCGATATCTGATAGGTCATATTTGTCTAGTACAGGGGCGCGCCGGCAACGTCTCAACCGGCGCCCGTCGCGCTTCAACACGGGAGAGAGAGAGAGAGAGAGAGAGAGAGAGAGAGAGAGAGAGAGAGAGAGAGAGAGAGAGACACACACAACACACACACACACACACAAAAGGACAGAAAGCCAATTTGTATTTTGCAAAAAAATTTAAAAGCCTCGGAAAATGTAATAAGTGTATCAGTGACAGATCCAGAAATGTTTTTCTTTTCTACTGTAGTTTCATTAAATATTCACACACACACACACACATACACACACCACACACACACACACACACACACACACATATATACATATTATATAAGCCTGAAAGTTCCATTGACTTACATTAAATTCAAAATGGCGGCTCCCATAAGAGGCAGGCGTATGTCATTATGTCAAGCTCTTTCACGGCTAGATGTCGCTAAAAATCACACACTGTCCCTTTAAAAAAAAATATCGCCATAATATCGTATCGTATCGTTATCGCGACCTCCACATCGTGTATCATACCGTTTCGTGAGATTGGTGTATCGTTACAGCCCTAATATATAATGAAGTGTATTATGCCAAAGACAGTTAACGTGTATATTCTTGTTGATGGTGCTGTATTCGTCAGATACATGTGACTTTTATAGGGCACATATAGCTTTTGCATCCCATCCCATCATAACACCATGAAATTCAGTGTTTTGACTATTTCTGAGGCAGAAAAGAAAACTGATACGTTGAAGGAAAAAAAACCCTCTCCAGTTCCTGTCAGGGAGACAACATGGTGGAACGCTATTGCTGCTGCCTCCCACTGTGTCTCCAGTCATGTGGCGATGAATGTGAGAGATGATGCAGTGCACTATTAACCCCACATGTTATTCTACAGCATCTTCATCATTTCCATTTGTCTTTTTCTTTGCAGATTTAAATGTGGAATAGTCTGACTTTGAATACACAAAGTAACTTTATGCTGACTGGATAGAATATTTGGGGGGGGGTCAACGATTGACACATTATCTAAGGTATTAGATTACATTATCTTATCTTAACACAAAAACACATTTTTGTGAACTATTTATTTTCAGTGTATTTCTAAATCTCCTTAAATACAAGAGGGTACATCCCAATTCCAACTTGAAAAATGAAATGTGAAATTCACTTTCACTCCATGTTGCTTTTTTGTCTTTCTTAAAAAAAAAACATTTCTATTATTCAGCAGAATATATTTTTTTCTGTTGGCTTCTGCTGATTTTAAAAGCTGATATATCACTGCCATCAGACACACACGCCTCCTCACTGCCACATTCATCTGTTTGTACTCTTGTCCGTTCTGCCTCCTGTCCCACTTTGCTCGTTTTTGCTTCACTCGTGTTTTTTACTCCCTCTTTTATGAGCAGGTTTTGGTTTGACTCACTCTTCCTCCATCTCAGCCTTCTCCACCTGCTCACCCCATGAACCACCTGCTCCTTCCAGCACACCTTCACCTGTCTTCTCACTGTCTTCACCTGCTTTATTTAACTGTTTATCACACACAGGTTGCATTATTATCTGTTCTCATCACCTGCTCTTCCTCCATCCCGATCTCCTCTTCCTCATATGTCCAGAATGTTTATTTGATTCTCTTTTCTTTTACAAAGAATGTCTGTATTTCTTGTAAAATCCCCCCTCAGGGAGCTGGATCAGCGCGCAGTAAACAGGCTTTTACGGTGTGTCTGTCCTCCCCGCAACCAAAATATTTCATCACCAATGAGCTCACGAATGTCATGTAGTCATAATCATCTACTTTCACATGGAAGCGGAGGTTGAGCTCCTCGTTCCGCTTGTTCAGTATCATATAAAGTTGTCTGCGGTGAGACACTACGTGCTTAAGCAACTGAGACCTGCACCCTAACAAGACCTTCCCGATCGGGGAACTCACCTTCGCGTGTCGGCACAGTTCTCTGCTGAAGAACTCATTGGAGATGAGCGGAAGGACATTGGACAGAACCACTTTGGTTGCAGGCTGCGTTAGAGGCAGGTATAAACATCTCATTCACCATGATGCCTGTCTCAATGACACGATTTACCTTCTCCGCCCAGTCCAGGAAGATGACCAGTCCGTCTTCGCGGCCGATTTCACGCTGCTGTGTCAGGACCTTGTCCCACGGTCTCTCCACGGTGCACGGGAAACCGGCAGAGATCTTAATGCCATGTTTCCTCGTGAGTTTGGTGAAATCTGCCTGCTGCTGCATGGCGTCTGAGCCACAGGCAGGCAAGAAATAAACCCAGAAAAAAAACCCAAACCCCTGAACAGTGTTCTGATAATATCAAATAAACCAACACTGATTGAATGTGTTCAAACTATGAACATGAAAAAAGATGAAAGAGAGAGAGAGGAGGGGGCGGAGGGCAGGAAGTGAACTTATCTGAGACAAAACAAAATGACAACACAACCAATCAGGAAGATTGGTTGTGTTGTCATTGAAGATTGGATACTGCACCACAGTGATCTGAATGAACCACTGTTTTCTGTGGGTGGTCTCACCTTGTAATGATCAAACACACTCAAAAGTAACATTGATTTCAACTCCTGTCAGTCACATGGCGTTCACCACATGGTTTTAGAATGGAGGAATGGATGCTGGGTCATGACATGTTCTCCGGACTCTCTGGAATCAAATCAAAGCGAGATAATTCTTGTAGTATTCCATCTGACGCTGGTATCAGTGGAGACAGAGGGTCTAAAGAGCTGAAGATTAAAAAATATCCCCATCTCAAAAGCCACTGCTTCAATCAATGAGCTCTAATCAGAGCTGCTGGGATCCGGGGCCCCTTAATGCGGCCCCCGGATGTTGCTGCCTTCAGCGTGGCCAAGGAGATTGATCACTCTAATCTGGCCCCATATCTTAGGACAAATCAGAGTCTAATTGCACACACGATAAAGATATGGAACCAGACACAGAGCAGGAGGAGACGCAGGAGAAGTGTCCAATCATTAGAGATCAGAGTGTAGCTGTTGGACGGCCGGTCCGTGGCTCCTTATTAAATGTGCACCCAGCACACCGGGAATCGTACAGTCTCATCTCACAAATCCATTTCATCTCTTCCTCTGAGTAAAGGAGGTCCTACTGGGGAGGGGGCAACCTCCGGTGCAGACGGATGAAGCAAAATAGGAAGTGAAAACTCAGGTAACATCAGGTAACCACAGGGGGCTGACTCCAAAAGCGAGTCCCCATAGACTCCCATGTTAAAAATGATCAACTTCAGAGGTGAATGAAACATATTGAAAGCATGGACTGTATATAAAGATGGACGTAGCGTCCGTGACGTCACCTGTTGGTTTCTGCATTGCTTGTGATGCAAATTGTGGGCCTGTGCCACGTCCCCAACTTGCCCAATCCTAACGTTTCCTAGTTCCTGGTTCATTCAAAAATGGGCACAGAGATATGCCATCGCGTCATCTGCGGTACGTGCCAGATCGTCCCGGCTATCAGTCAAGAAGGCAATTCACTTCCTATTGTGCTTCATCCATCTGCACCAAAGGTTGACCCTCGGTTGAAAGCCTGGTACAAACTTCGGTTCCCGTCTCAATCAGTCAATTGTTTCCTTGTGAATTTTTTTCTAACTTGCTTATTTCAATTTTATCGATTGCTGGATAAGCGGTTGAAGGTGGTCAAATCTGACATGTCATGACAATCCATCTGTACTGGAGAAACTTTTCAATGCATTTCTCTCCATATGCACATATCAAAGTATGTAATATATATAATGAATTTTCCATTTCTGTTTATGATTTGTTGATACACAGAGCACTCTCTCATTTTGTGTGTGACGCGCGCTCTCACTCTGTGTGTGACGCGCGCTCTCTCACTCAGTGTGTGAAGTGTGCTCTCTCACTCTGTATGTGTGTCTCTCTTTCTCGCTCTCTCGCCGGTGATGACACGTTACGGGCTCCGGTTGACACCGGTTGCCGGCGATTGGTTGACAGGGGGATCGACGTTCGCGATCGACCGGCACTGCCCTCGCGGGTCCTCGACCGGTCGATTGCGATCAACGTAATGGCCACCCCAGTTTTACAATATGTCAAGTAGTAATCATATTTAATCCCACAATTAAAACCAGCCCCTTGAGAGCAACCATAATGTTGATGTGGCTCAGGGAATTCCTCAGGGAATATTAGTTTGACACCCCTAATCTAAACATATTTCTATTTATTGTATATATATATGATATATTGTTACTGTAATACCCGGTCTGACAGTGATTGAAGACTCACACACACCCAACTCAGCCATTTAGGAGTTTTCTATTGTTGGAAATGTTGGGTTTCTTTGTCATTGTATTATTTATTTTTGTAAAATGATACGTGATGTAAAAATAAAGTTTAATTGAGCTGTTGTGGTCTCGGGGGTCGCTCATAGTTCCACATTGAATTCAGTCTTTCTGACTCTGACGCCCTGAATCAATAAAGTCATGACCCCAACAACATTTACATTAAAAACCAGATGAATGTCAAACCTGCTGACTCACATCCTGGGAGTTACAAACTATAACCCTGTGGCCAAAGCAATATGTAAATGATGACAAGTGCACTTTATTTCATCTCCATTATTTATGTGTGAGGTCAAACCTTAAAGACTCAACCTGTGAACAGTACATCATTAATGAATTTGCTTATCTGTCGAGCTTGTTTATGTATGTGTGGTGTATTGTCTATATGGAGGGAGCACAGTTTGCCCCTGTGGTGTCACCCCTTTCAATATATGGCAACCAAAAAAAAAAAAGAAATAATGATTAATAAATAGCTTCTCTTGGGTCACAGTTTCTAGTAGTGTCTGTTCATGTTTGGGTTTTCATCAAATTATATTTCAGGCGTCATGTGTTGCAGTGGAAAAATTAATCCGGCTTGGGCCATCAGAATTGAGAGCACTGGGATCTGCATTTTAAAATAGATGTGTTGGGATCTCATGCCATGTGTCAGGACCGAGGACCGGGAACCCAAGTGCAGAGGCAGCAAGTCTTTATTTGTTCCGCAAGGGGTACAAAGGGAACAGGCAAAGGCAGAGTCCAAAAAACAAAAAAGATTCGGTGACCAGAAGTGATATCATGACGGAGATAGGGTGGACACGAAGAGGTTAAATACACACAACAATCAGGGGGAATGGGAGGAAGCTGGAACGCAGACACAGATGTGGGAGCGGAGACAAGAGAAAGTCGACATGGCGCAGGGACAAAGGGATCAGGGCTTCACAATAAAACAGGAAATGGAATACAAGAGGGCACGAAAATCACAAGACATGAGACCATGTGCTCTAGGAGAACAATAGGGAGGCCTACTTGGACCCATGGAAGCCTGAGCTAGAGTTTATCACCATCACAAGTAGTTTCCCAAAAAAACCCATCCCTTTGATCAAGACAGAGGTCGACAAACGGGATTTTCCTGATTAAATAAACATGATCAGCACACCCTGAGCCAAACAGACCCTTGTGTCTTCACATGAACACTGCACTTATCCCACTTCACAACCCTATGTATGTAAAGTTGTTTATCTATTTAAGTGTGCACTCTAATACACCACAAGGTATCACACATTCCACTACACCACACGTAACTCTGACCTTTGGTACCTGTTACAGTCCACACTCAAAGAGCAAGAACCCAAAATGGGATAGACACTTGGAACGTGAATTCAGAGTCTTTATTGAGCTCTTGGGTCTGGCAAAAAAATAAAGAAATAAAAATGTATGAAGGTAAAACTAGACTAGACCTGGGAAAGTTAAACTTAAACTAATCCCAAACATAAAGACATGGAGCCACATGACTTGCTCAGACAGGAGCATACAACACACTGGTGTTGAACAAAGGGAGGGGAGAGGGTTAAATAGGGAGAGAGAGAACCAGGACCAGGTGCAAACAATCAAGGAATCACACCAGGTGCAGACACTCAAGGTGATCAGACGGGACAGGGGTGAAGACAGAGACAGTGCCGACAAACAGGAAGAGTGAGCCCTCACCACAATAAGACTGGAAATGACACAAAACATGAAGCAACTAAAAAAGGGGAAAACAAACATAACTTGACAGACGTGACGTGGAACAGTACCCACCCACAAGGACTCTACTCATAGTGTAAAAGTCCTCTCAGTGCAATATTGTAAATATATATTATGAATATTTGTAAATCCTAAAATACATGGTACCTCATAGTGCATTTGTGTAAATATATCCTCTTATGCTGTTATCTAACTACATGCTACAGTCCTTATAAGGTGCAATAGTGCCATTTTTCATGTAAGAGTATGTCATTCCTTATTAGTCCATCATTCTTCTCTTGTGCAATATCGAGCAACCCCTGATAATTTATATAGTAACCATTGCTAACTCTAGGATGTCAATTCTGTTTCCATGCTTACTTATGCATGCCCTGACATTATGTTGCTATCGCTCCCTGTGTAAATTACTGTGCCACTCTTTGTTCCTTTAATTGCCCCAACATGATAAAGTTTCCTGAATCTGAATCTGAATTGATGCCTCAAGAAAGGATGAAACTAAAGCATACAATGTGCACAATCAATACAAAAATTGCCTCTCATATAAGCAGTCACAGAACAAAAGACTCAAGTCTGAGTTTGAATGTCTTCATAAAGTAACAGTGTAAATTCACCAACACAAATTAGAGCTCTCAACATATCATCCTCTATAGATGATCATCTCCAATTGTAAATCAAAACAACTTAACTTTATACCTACTAACAATGCTTAAAAAGGCATAAGGTTGTTGCTCTGATGGTTTGGCCCATGTTAAACATGACCCAACAAAAAAAGCAAATATACATAGCATGAATACAAAAAGTTATTCTGAGCGACACCTCCACTCTCTCTGAATCGAGAATATAAAATGCACACATATTGTTTCACATCATTCAAATCCAGCGGTGGCTTGTGCAAATATGCAGCCGTACTGAAGGTGATTCAACATTCAGTGTGATCTTCGTCACCATCACATGCTCAGCGAGGCCCCTCGTGCCCAACAGGAATAGAAAATAAAAATCTTTGGGAGATGCTTGCGCGCATGTAAAAATCAATGAATGAATAAATAAATAAATAATGGGCCTGGGAGTTTGAGGGTCCTGCATAATTTTACAGTTTTTCTCTTGGTCACACTGTTTTCAATGGTGCATGCTCATGTTTGAGTTTTTATCCAATCATATTTCAGGCATGTGTTGTGAGTCATGTGTTGCTAGGGAAAAATAAATCTGACTTGGGCCTTCAAAATCAACAGTACTTGCACCTGCATAGATGGCTGTGATTATGGCTGCTGAGTGGAATTTCTCATCTCCATAATGAATAACAACTTGTGCCATAAATTCAACTGGATATCATTTTTATATTTATATATAATTTCGTTCAGACTGTTGATGCTTCTGCATGTGGTAAGTCAGTGGCTACAGTGAAGGGGGACAAATTTGGTGTCTTGCTTTGGTAATAGCATTCACTTTAACAACTCCGTCTTATACTGTGTTTCTGTATAATTCTGATGGTTCATAAAGCATTGGCATCATAATGATGGTATTTGGGGTGGATCAATTCGGGAAGATACCGACGGCCTGTCACTGATTTACTTGTATTGTCTTCCTGATGCCTGATGCTCGGGTGTGTGTGAACGTGCATGTGACCATTTGTTTCTACAATACAGCTGGCATGAGGCAGGCGGCCAAGCTAAGGCAACGATCGGCCCCACAGCAGCTGTTTGGCAAACAAGAAAAATGCCACCGCGAAAGGAATAAATAATCCATGCCTTGAATTAGCAACCGCCGCCGCCGCCGCCCTCCACCATCTCCTCCCCCCTCTCCTCTTGATCACGTCGAGGGTCTGGAGACAGGATTTCAAAGAGAATCCGAGAGCTGCCACCTCTGTAGTTCAAGGGTAATCGCAACCCTAAGCGCTTAGCCTCTTCTGTTCAAGGGGCCGTGGCATGGGGAGGGAGAAGGGAAGGAAAGTGTCAGGGTTGTTGGCCCTGGGAGGAGAGACAGACTTTGGAAATGATTTCAGTCGACAGCCTTGTGAGGGGACAAGTGATGGTGGCGAAGTTTTTATTGAGACATTGGCACCGATGATACTGATGATGTGTGTTTGGCGAAAGTCCAACTGAGTTAGAGATGAGGTGGAATAATATTGATCTGCAGTTTGGAGGGAGTGTAAAGGTCACAGGGGCAGATTGAATATACCAGGGGTAGGCAATTACTTTTTCAGAGGGGCCACATAAGAAACCCAGTTTGTTACCCAGGGCCAAACAAACTTTTCGGGAAAGTAATTAACATCCTGCACAAAAAAAAAATGAAAATGAAAATATAATTTGGAAATGAGAGAGGTTTGTTTTGTAGACAATATCAGTCCATTTTTCCAGTTTTCTGACCTCTAGGAATATTATAAAACAATTAAATACTGACATTTTCATGAATTTCATAATCACCAATATGTTCTATATTTCCCCATTACCTTTAAATGAGCCCATTAATGTATATTTGCATGAGGAGTGCGTCCTCTCTGTGGAGGCTGTGTCATGCACTGCCAAGGTTTTTAGTGTCCGTCTGTCTGTTTAGGTTTAGTCAGTCCATGTCTTGTTGTTTTAGTCTATGTGCCTAGTTTAGTTTGGTCAGGTTATGTCGTCTCATCTGTGTATGTCACTTCCTTAGTGCACTTCCTGATCTACTTTGGTGAGAGGTCCTTGTCTTCCTGTTTTGTCTGCACTCTGTCTGACTTGTCTGCGTCTCCCCTGATTTCCTGCAACCGGTGTCCTCCTTTTCATCCTGCTCTCCCTATATCTTCTCCCCTCTTCCTTTGTCTGTTGTCAGTATGTCGTTTATGTCTCGTCAGCGTCCCACGTCTTGTTCTTTGGATATCCTTCGCTAATAATTCAAGTACCTCGTTTTGATCTAGTTAAGCCTTGTTTAGTTTTGATTTATTCTAATAGCGAGCCACGGAGCTCCTTTTGTTTTGTGTTTCTTGACGAAGTCCAGTTTTGTTACTTATTTGGAGAGCGAGCCACAGAGCTCCTCTTGTTTATTGTTTGGCCTTGAGAGAATTAAAGACTTTGAAAACATCTCTCCTCCTCCGTCTCGTGCATTTGGGTCCTATCAATGTGTGATCGTTCCTAACAGGCCTACATATTTTTACAGTAGTAAAAATGGACGTATTAAACATCTTCTTCATCTTTAATGACACCTGAAGGGTTACCCTGCATACCCAGAAGGGTGAGGGTGAGGTGATGGATACAACATGCAACTTCAACTCTAGAGGTCACCAAATCTTACACACTGCACCTTTTAAACTTAAGGCCAATCTACACTAGGGATTTTCCTCAAGGCTTCTCCGCAGTTTACGCAGACACTACATCACCTTATATTCACACCTTGCACCATGCATCTAGGTACTGGAGATTTTGGCAAGAGCTGTGATTGGTCTGCTGCAACTCAGCTTTACCTTACCTTCTGTTTTATTTGAAACTCTGAGGTGTGCAGGTAAATCTGCGTGTGTGTTCCATATCTGTGCTGCTCGGAAACACTATTTATTTACATGTTGTTGTGAAAGTGCCCTGTGCCAACCTGCACCTTGGAGGTGTAATTGCAGAACGTGGCACACACACACACACACACACACACACACACACACACACACACACACAGAGGTATGAATGAAGAGGTATCCAACACACTTATGATTATTGATTATAGAGCCAAGGAATTACATTTAGAACTGGAAAATGAAAACCTTCTTTGTTGCCTTTTTCATTCTAATTATCCCCTTTTTGGATATAAAGTATGATAATGACAGAAGCTTAAAAAAAACTTTAAATAACTTAAAGTTACCGTTTGTAAGATTTGACATCTGCCGGTGAAGTTACTTATTGTATCACCTCATCCCTCCCTGCGACCCAGAATACTGTCTAAGCGGTAGAAGATGACATGACACCTCATCCCTCCAATTTGAGCATGCAAGAGAACCTAAGGTCACCACTAGTGTTTAGTATATGTCCACTCTGGGCTACTGTAAAAACATGGCGGCACCCATACCCACTTCTGGTGTAAATATACATAAAAGGGCTAATGTTTTGGATTATATGAATAGCAAGTCATGCATTGAGATGATTATACATTTGTCTACATATAATTGTTTTGTAATTTTATTTCTATAGATAGAAGTGAGAAAAACTGACCGAAACTGTACACACTGCACCTTTAATTTTTCACTTGTTTCACATCCTATTCTTGTCTCTTATCACACATCTGTCTCCCCTCTTCTCTTTGGCTGCAATATGTAAAAAGCCCCATGGAGGTATGTTGTTGTTTCCACCACCACCTTTCTATACACATGATATATATGTAAATACGTCAGACTCTATATATGTAAATGTGTGTGTAAATATGGTTATGCAAATACTATAGTATAAGGATGTGGTGATTTGAATGTAGAAGAGACAAAGAGCATGAAAGAGCTTCAACACAGGATGTACTGTTTACATACAATAGTGAAACCATCTCCCACATGTTGCATCAAAACCTCACATTTACCTTTTTTTATATCAAGAAATAATCAAACGTCAAGTATATGAATGAATGAATGAATGAGTTAGTGAGTGAATGAATGAATAAATGGAAATGTATTTCCGACACACAGCAAAATAAGAGATAAGACAAAAAGTAAAATCATTTCGACAATAATTTCTACAATAATAATACCGTTAAAATATATTTGCATTAACCAAACATGTTTAGTCTTATCATGTATGTTCAGCTGTCACCATATATTTCTATTGTACAACATTTAATTCATTATCTTTTATTACCAATAATGAGAACATGGAATTAATTGTATTGGAAGAAATTGAATATAGAATAATTATACTGGTCCTTTATATTTAGATGGTGCATAATGTTGCGCACCATGTGAACTCACCACTAGCTGTCGCCATGTCCTACACATTCAAATCTGAAATTATCTAATCTTCAAGAAAATAGTTATATTTATAATAAACGGCCATTTGTAGTCTGTCATACCATTTTCCAGTTTATTTTAGAAAATGTATAAATCTGATAGTGATCTTCACGGGCAGATTTGCATAATTGGGTATTGTTTCCGAGTACCATCCGAGTACAGGATTTTATTTTCCATATCTGCTCATGAATCACACCACTACATTTTAACAAATGACACTGGAGGCCTGTACTTTCCCAAGACATTAAACATTTGGAATTATAGCTTCAGAAATTCAAATGGGACCCTTTTGAGAACAATGAGGACGGAATCAAGTTAATTTCATATATTATGAGAGATCACTATCTCCATAACAGTGTTAATGGAACATTATAGAGCCTCAGATATTCAACTCCACCCTTTAAACCACTGGTCCTCCACACATCCTCCATCCCCATCATGGCCCATTTTCTTGGGGTCGCTCCATCTGACTTGAGCCTGTGGCTGATTTATTATTCCGGCTCACTGGTGCTCCTTAGGGACCATTTGATGATCGATGGTAGCCCGGGGGTCACATGAGGGGGGTGGAGTGCCGGGGAGGTGTTTGGTATTCATCAGACCTCCAGGAGATCATGCGTGATACCTTTGGATTACTTCTGCTGAGGGATGTGTTCTAAACAGCATCAAGAGAAAACCCAGGAGACTCAGGAAACAGGAGTTTCTACTATACGTGCAAATCACATGATACACTATTATACAATGATCCAAAGTTAAGCTTTAAGAATAGTTCATGTCTTCGCAACAAAGAGGACGCTGTTCCTAAGGGCTTAATATTAATACGGAGAAAGTTGGTTTCCAAACTGGTGAACTGCAAAGTATTTGTAACTGAGATAAAATACAATGAAATTAAACAAACATCTGGTCAATTTGGAATTTGTTACAACTGTAGATATTATAAATGACAAACAGAGAGTGCAACAGTGCAACGTAGATGGTTTTATTCTAATAGCATTAAGTTGTTTTGGCAGGTCAGACTGAGTGACACTGTCCATGGTGCTGAAAGTGGGATTCAAATTCAGTGAATGTTAAAAGTGTTAAAGTTAGTATTAAACACCAAATCTGTGTGTGTGTGTGTGTGTGTGTGTGAGAATGTGTGTGTGAGACACAAACACATATCGAATGAGAT
>JAFBJT010106328.1:0-42500 GCA_016785325.1 Chascanopsetta lugubris
ATGGAGGCACTTCCCTGTCCAAGAGGCTGCTCTACGAAGGGAGTTGATGAGATATGTATTGCTGAGTCAAGTGCAAACCCCCCCCCCCCCCAAAGAAATATATTTAAATAAACAGGACAAAATATATTACATTGCATGTCTACCTTTAAAAAAAAAAAATGAAAACACATTCATAATTAAATGACAATTATTTCCTTTTAGTTCTGTATGTTGTTTGTTAGCTCTATACATTTGTAATAGGCTGATGAACGAGTACATTTCATATAAACAACATTTTTTCCTTCTCATAGAGATACAGTGTATCGGTTTACAGTCTATTATCCCTGTCAGAGCCTGTAAAAGCCCCTCTGGCCTTCCTCTCTATGTAGTGTGTTACGGTTTATCCACCCACTGCCTTCACTCCAGTGGTTTCAATACTCTCTCCGTAATTTTTTTTTTTTTCTATCCTGAGCTCCGTTACCGTTCCTTGTGTAAGAGATACAGTGACCGAAACAGTGTAGTCAGCGAGGAAGTGATTACAAACTGATGCTCCAAATTCGCTATAAAATGAAAATCAATATTTCCACAAGTTGCTGCAACATAAAAGATAACCTTCATTGATTTTTCTAGACTTAGGCCTCTGTGATAAAATCTAATATAAATTTTCAGCCACACGGATTTGGATCAGAGCGGAGCAGGGGCTGAACGATAAGTTCCGCGCACATCTCTCAGACTCCATTTTTCCCCCTCTCTCCTCCTCTTCTTCGCCTTTTCCCTCTTCCGAGGCAGGGCTGTACTATTTATAATTGGCCCTGTGTGAGCAAAAGCTTCTATCGGGAATCTGTTCTAATTTTTATTACTGAGAAGCTAAAGCCTGTTCCAGATAATTTGGAAATTTCAGGGGAATTGTGATAGAGCTGATGGCACAGCCGGACCGACTCCAGAAAGGAGCTAACCTGTAATAGCCTCTGTGGCTGCGCTGATTAAATGTTGCCATAGATGAAAGACCTGCCATCACCGCAATAAATTAACCAATCACACAAATCCCAAGTCGCTACTAATCCCTCCTTGATACCATGATCCTCTGATCAGCTGAAGGAGGTGAAGAAGAAAGTGGCTTGTGACACTCAGCCTCCTTCTGACTCGCCGCTTCCCTGTGTAAACAACGAGCTAATGATATCGCCGCTGACCATTGCACCACCACTGGCTACTCTTAACCTGCCTCATGGTCAGGGAATCGATACCAACCTGGGTGAGAATGATTATTTTCCTCATCGCAACTCCTTTTTTTTTTTTTTCTCCCTCCCCCTCCCCTCCTCTCCCCTCCTCTCCCCTCCCTCCATCCCTCCACCAAGGTCACTGACTGGCACTGTATCTTGTCTTGATCCCACAGCTGCGGGATTTAGACAACTGAGAGATCAGAACCACTCGGTCTGAATATCTCAAGACATTTATTGGCTCCATATCCTCCTTTCAACACCCACTCGCCGAGGAGCGGAGCCATTTCGAAACAAGGACACCAGTTGAAAGATTTCAGTCAATAATGGCATAAATATAATTGGGATAAAAACAACTATTCTTTGACTTGAACTATTAAAAAAAAGGGGGAAAAAAAGTCTCTCCTTACACATTTGACCTTGTGCTGGGTCCGATCACAATTTTAAAGCAGCACATGCTTTGGAACAACACATACGCCAATATAAGAAAAAAATATATATATATATATAACAAAAACAAGCTTATGTTTGGGTTATGTCAACTTTATATGTTCTCTGTTTCTAACATGGCAGCGAGGATAAAGGATTTGTACCTGTTCTACCAGTCAGTTTACAGCAGACAGCACACTCACACCTTGATAACGTCCATTGCAATTAGTTGTTCACTGCGATGAAACAAATTGCATGTGGTCAACTGGAAATTTCATTAAGGGAGATTTTCCTTCCAGCTCTCGTTATCGCTCCGCGTATTAATATTTTCTTAGCCTCAAGGATGGCTGAGTTGCAAGGGTCTTTTTTTTTTTTGTTGTGGAATAAAATGGCCACAGCCAAGCTGGCGGTCGCTGTTCTCCCATTACTACTACTACTATAATATCCATGCAGGGGTGAACTGCGTGTGCATATGCTTACTTATATAGGAGCTGCATATTTGTCATTGTGCACTGAAATAAGACTCCATGTCAACATCCGACATAAAGTGGGAAATACCTCCATTTCTCAAGTCGGCTTTTGTGTCATTCTCTCTTCATCTAAACGGCCATGGTAGCATCTGCTGAAACGAAAAGATACCTACGTACTGCTTTCATTCCTTCTTCACCCCCCCCCATCCTCTATCTCACTCTCTCTAAGGCTATAGCATCTGCTGTTGGGAAACTAAATAACAGAAATATGCAGGAATTGCACACTAATTCCCTTCAGAGATAGATCTTGGCTGGTGCTCTGTCATAAATCAGAGACTTTCGATATGAAATGAGGCAAGCTGCTCTAATCATTTCTGCATTTCAAATTGGATCACTGGCTCAATCGCTTGGCTTTTTAAACTGCTTGCCTAAGAGCAAATGTGAGGTGGGAGATAATTCTGCTGAAATCTCTGCCTGCTCTGTGCGGCAGTTAGTTTACTGCTTGAGTGCAAGAGAATGCTTTTTTTTTTCTTCCCTTAGCCCATCTTTCTCTTTTCAACTTTGTTAAATTGACTTTTCATTTTAAAATCGATTAAACTGAGAGAGAGGGTGGGGGGGGGGGGGGGGGGGGGGGGCACTGCTGTTCCCAGAATCTTTAAAGGGACACCCATCACTGTGTGCATGTGCCTTTATTTGGCTGCCGCTATCATGGCGGCACTATGGGGAATAAATATTTTCTCATTTAAATCACCTTTTATCCTGCTGACTGGACTGTAAGCATCAAAGTTCATGTGCTGCATTAGCTATTGCTTATTTCACTCCATTTAGAGGCTCACAGGGGCTGTATTTATGTTGACGATGGGTGGCTTTGCATGATTACTGTATGTTCACTTGCCTTTCGGAGAGATATCTGGTGTAATAAGGCTGACTAATCATTGTGGCCGCTCCGGATTCTGATTTAAATTTAAAGTTTAAACAGAAGAAGAAGAAAACATGCTGCTTTCTGAGTCGGGGGAGGAGAGGAGTGTAGAATAGAGATTCATAGGAAGGGGAGACTCAATCCATCCTCCATTCTTCAACACCTTCAGGCGCACGGAGGTGCTCCAACTCTAAAGCCAAACAGTTTAGTGTAAGCTGTTACCTGCCCTGAAGACAAGCAACACCAACCCCCCCCCCCTTTTCTCCATCACTGCCTTCCCTCCTTCCTTCCCTTTTCCTTTCTTTTTCTTCATTTTTCCATTTCCACTTCTTTCCCTTCCCTTTGCCGTCCTTTCCACTCTTGTCCTTTACATCCCCTCCTTTCATTTTTTCACCTTTCCTTTTTCATTTCCTATCCTTATCTCACCACCTGTCCTTCCCTTTTTTCGTTTCCTTCGCTGTAGCCAGCCATCTACAAGCCGCCATCTCTCCTTTCCTTTTTTACAGTCATACTTCACTTGAGTCATTTTCGACTCAAACTTTTATTCAAGCGTCTTTATTTCCCGGCCATCTCTCGCCCCTCAGCGTCGAATTACAACTTCCTTTGTGGTGTGGGATGTTTAATCCAGAGCTGTGACTCTGTGGGATGTTTGTCCTGAGAGCCATTTCAAGTTGTAAACAAGAGAAAGTTGAATTTGTAATGTGTGCGCTCCGGGACTTAATCACGTCTTGGAGGTAAGAGTGTATGTATGTATATGGACTCCTTGTGTTTGGCTTTGGTCAGAGGACAGAACGGTCCCGCCGCTTGACTGCTCACCATTTGAATCACTCAAAATTTCCCATATGAATTCAATTGGGGACGACTTGTTTGATCTTGTGCATGTAAGTTGGTGCCGACTCCCCGAGCAACGCGGAGCTGTGCGAGGGAACATAATAGGGAACCTGGAGCCGGTAATGTTCACCTGTATGGATATTACCATGGCCCCTGGGGGTCACGGCGGCAGGTGGCACATTCTCTGGACAGAACCACTCTTTCTCTGTTAGGGAATAAACATGCGGATGGTGGTGGGTGGGGGATTGATGGGGGGGGGGGGGTTGTATTTCTTCAAAGGGGAGGAAAAGGGAAGTCAGGAGTCAGTCAGTCAATGGGGTCACAACAAATCCCCCCGCTCTCATAACCACACATGGAAGACTAGGATCAGTCACGGGCAGTAAATAAAGACAACAATAAAATAGTGGGCATGATGCTTGAATAAAGCCCCTGACTTTAGATAAACCTCTATGCTCCTTTAGGTATTGGATTTTAATATTCTTTTGAACTCCCCTCTCTCCTCTCTGGCACTTATAAAATTCATAATGCATTAGAGAGTGGCACTCACTCTATGTGATTTTGAACTTCATGCTGCCAATCAAAATTCCAAATTAAGAGAAAAATAAAACTGTCCACATCAAAGTGTAATTCATTCAAAGGTGCAGTGTGTGAGATTTGGTGACATCTAGAGGGGAAGTTGCATGTCGTATCCATCCCCTCACCCTCACAACCTATGGTCGACTTCAGTTGTCATTAAAGCTCAAAAGATGTTTAGTGCGTCCACTTTTACTACTAAAAAAACATGGCCGCCCCCATAGTAAATATTCATTAAAGGGCCAATTTACTGGTAATGGGAAGAAAATGTAACATTCACATGATTATAAATTCCTGAAAATGCCAGTATGTATTTGTTTTGTAATATTTGAATATAGAAGTGAAAAAAAATGACCAAAATATCACACACTGCACCTTTGAACAACATCACCGGAGGCAAATGTATCTCAGATGTAACTTTGTGCTAATGATAAAGAAACAGAACAAGGGTATGAGCGATTTGCATATAGCACCTGATCAACTCCATTTTCCCGCAGTGTTCGATAGTTTGATCTCCGAGTGCACTTCTGAGAAATGGGGTCTCACTAAATCCACCGTCAGAGACCAACAATATTTACACCAAGTTAAGTAAATAAGATAAAGATGGTGAACTTGCCCCCCGCTAAATGCATTAGACGTGAACTCTCTTATCAGAGTCTCAGCACATGCACTGTTAAAAGATGGGTTTCCCGAGCTGGAAGTGGTCTTTGTTACCCAATTAGTTTGCGGACGACCCCGTGGTATAATATTCCTGCTTTGACAGCTTCATACACATCCATCTAATGAGGCGCTGCTGGACCACCAGCGAGTGAATGGACACTGTCCAGACCTTCATCTCCACCAGCACCTATCAGCTTTCTTATCTAATCTTCAATGCAAACCCTTTTATTTATTCTTCTTTTTTCCGTTCATTTAAACAGTTTTTCTTTTCTTTTTTTCTCTTTTGGTCG
The DNA here is from genome assembly GCA_016785325.1 of Chascanopsetta lugubris. Lineage (NCBI taxonomy): Eukaryota > Metazoa > Chordata > Actinopteri > Pleuronectiformes > Bothidae > Chascanopsetta > Chascanopsetta lugubris. Next base: position 5,369 of record JAFBJT010106328.1, read on the forward strand.
GCTGAGATCCAACTAGGCTGAGGATGAGAGGGCTAAGGCCAGGGCAGGGGACAGGGAGGACTTATCAAGGTCCACCAGCAGGGGTTTGCCTCCCTGCAGGGTGGCTGCCCTTCTCTCAGTGAGAGAGGTAATTCAAGCAATGCCTCTATATTTCTGCACTTTCCTCACCATTAGAGGGCTGATGATTCTCCAAACACACAACGTGAATTCAGTCTTGAGTTAAATATGCTCCAATTTTTCAAATCTTTTTTTAAGAGAAGGATGGGTTTTTCTGGACCCACCACTCTTGATGTGTTGGAAGGGGTAGGTTGGTTTTTACTTTGATCCCTCCATAACAGTAGATCTCAACTGGTCTGGTTTTGGGACCCACCATGACCCCTTAATGAAGAGCCACGACCAAAATTAAGGATTTTTTTTTGATCTGATGAAAAGATGGCACAGAGGTCTTTGCCCTAATTTGTCCACAATCCTTATTTCTGTAGTCGGTGTTTAACAAGCGTTTCACCTCGCTCATTTAACAAATAAGAACAAATGTTCCTGTTCTATTCTACTTGTGATATGGTGGGTGTCTATTAGCATTACAGGGCATCATCGCCTCCTACTGTTAAGGAGTGTGCACTCCGATGCATAGAAAATTTCAAAAATTCCTTCAAAATAAAAGCACAGGATTTATTTGTCTTAATTTTTCTCCCAGTTAAAAACTGAAAAAGGGTCTGTGACCCACTTTTGGGTCGCAACCCAGTTGAGAATCACTCTCGTTAAATATCTCCTCCACCAAGTCCTGCTTTGCACTCACTTTGTCCAGAAACACAAAGACAACGAGGGACTCGCAATTGGAAACAATGGAGGATTATCTGCGCCACCTCTCAAGAAAGTTGTTTCAACATATCATAAGTTACAGCCATGACAGTGACAGATGGCAAAGCAGCTGGCATCACTCAACTTTGTTTCACTTTTCTTTCTCTCTGCTTCTCTTTCTCCTCCTCCTGCGCCTCGCCTGCAATCGAGGTCTGCTGTGTATTGAAGTGTTGGATAATCATTCATTTGGGAAGACATATTGAAAAGTGTAAAGCGGGGCAATATGTGTGAAGCCAGAGACTTGAGAGCTTGACTATTGTTGCTTGTCAAGCTAATGTTGTGTAAAGAGTGAAACCTGGTTAGGTATATATATCACACCTAAGGGATCGTCTGCACAAATATGTTGCGAGCAGAAATGTAAATTCATACAACTCAGGGGTAAGTGTGTGAGCGATAGCATGTTTAAATGTTATGCTATCCTCAATGGAACAGTTGTTCATGAATGTTAATGGCCATATTAAACTGTTTGTGTGCTGACAACATACACAAACCATACTACATGTCTCCACTGTGACGGTTTATGATTCAGGCTGTGTTGCAGCAAACTCCCACCGAGTTGTGAAGGGGTCAGGGACATCAAGCTCACTTCATAGTCCTAAAAAGTATTTCAAAAATGTAAAGATATACATATATATATATATTAATCTTAAAAAAAAATATTAGCAAAATGACACCATGTTGTATCATTATGGGTGGAGAGTATTTACAACCAGTTCAATAATTTAATAATAATATTGGGTTGATAATAGCATTTACATGTAATTCATCATTTAGTTGATCTCTTTAATGTATTCATTGTACAGTATCTGTAAAAGGTAGTACACTAGTATTTGATTTGAAGGGGCAGACAATGAAAAGTGTGAGACGATAACACGGTGCAAGAGAGACTGACTGTGTTGAATTTGTTAGAAAAAGAAAACAGAATCTCTAATCAAATAATTCAGAATTAGAATAACCTAATTCTAAAGTACAACTATTTTGAATTATGCTGCCATTGATCTTTGTGTTTGTGTTTTGATCTCGTCATTGTAGCCTGGATCTGTCTGAAGAAACCATGCAGCCATTACAGTGAGCACAAAGCAAATCAGTGAGTCCTGCTCTGCTTATCAGGGGACCTGCCATATCAGTTTGGGTAGTTGTGTTGTGATGTAAGGACAGCAAAATGTCAGGTTCACTTGTAGATCAAGTCAACCATGCATTATCTCTCAAACAGCTGTGCTTGGCTGTGGCTGTAATAGCTCTGACTGGCTGACTGACTGGGTGCATCACAGCTAATTCATGGGGGCTGTGGGTGGCAATGAGTTCCAGCCATGCTCGCAGAGACTTTGCATAGACATGCATAGAGATAGCACTAAAAATAATGGATGTGTCTTTATTTTGCAGCAAAACAAAAATCAGGGTCATACGATTTTGAAATTTTAAAGGTCTATATTGAGTGTATCAGTATATTTCCATGTAAGTATATAGCAAACCATTGATAATGCCATTGATAAATGTATGGATGACATTGAGTGAGGGAGAGCTGGCCAGATAATTACCATTCTACCCATCTGAAAAGACCCTGGCCCTGATATTGGTTTAAACCCAAGAAATAATTGATGCATGCAATCACAAATTGGTTCTCCGCCTAAAATTTGGGCCCATTATTTCATTAGATGAAGCCACAGTCTTTGTGCCAAAATTATTTGTGTGTCCAACACAGAAATTCAAATCCTGTTAGTCCTGATAATGTGCAGCGTTTTCAAAACCATATCCAAGACAGAGTGACTTTGAGATGGAAAGCGCAAGCCACCTTTAAATGCAAATATAAATCAAAACGTTTGGACTTCAAATTGCTGATTTCTTAGTTTAATGGCTTGTTTGTTTATGTGTATGTGCAAGCATATTTAATGGCGTGTGTGTGTGTGTGTGTGTGTGTGTGTGTGTATATATCATTTAGCAACTATGCTACAGAGAGGTCCTATCCTGGGGTGTCTTCTTGCATATGTAATTGGATGTTACTGTAAATAATTGCCTGGGCATGTGCCAGTGTGATGATGGTGATGATTTGTGTGTTTGTGTGTGTCGGCTCATGTGTGACTGTATGTGCGCGAAACATGTGTGCGTCATTCTGTACATACGTTTATGTGTGTGTGTTAGTGTGTGTGTGTGTGTGTGTGTGTGTGTGTGCGCGCGCGCGAGTGCATCTGCCCCATCCGTACTCCACTCTCAAGTCCCACTGATTCTCCTTTCCAGCCATGTTGAATCCTCTTTTCCTTATCAGGCGAGCCCAGGCCTGCATCAGGCTCTCCTTGCTATGACAGAGGCTACAACAATAGGCCTGCGATACCGCTGCTTAGCGCTGCGTTTCGGAGGGGAAACCTGCCACGGGCGCAGATTAACTACAACACACACACACACACACACACACACACACACACACACACACACACACACACACACACACACACACACACACACACACACACACACGCACACACACACACACAAAATAGATTGCAGCCTCCAAAACAAAACATTTTTCAGAATGCCTCCTCTTGATTAATGAAGCAATGACAAGAAGAAAAATATAATTTCTGAAACAGAAAAATCCGCCACCACTTGTTAAAGTTTAGGGCTAGCTAACAATAAACATATTTGGAGGGAGAGGGTGGGCTAACGCAGCGAGATAAATGACTTGAGTGATGGGCTGAGTAATTTCGGGAGCATTTTTTGGCTGCACAGGCCCATATTCCTAACCTTGTACTAAATTACACCATAATCACACTGCATCGCTTGACAGCCTCTGTTCTCCCCCTGTCCCAGGTTAGAATTAGGACAGTATCTTGACATTTTTGCTCCTCTGTAGTCGACAAACTGAAGCTCTCTGTTTACAGCCAAAAGTGGCACATAGCATCGTGTGCACGGGCACGCAGAGGAGCGCCTGCGCGTGCACACACACACACACACACGTGTACTAAATGACATGAATTGAATGTACATATGTATATATATATATATATATATATATATATATATACACACATATATATTAAATGCTTTGATCTTGTAAAAAAATAATTGTTTTTATGATGCTGTTGATGTTTGACATTGATCAAATGTTAGATTGAGACTAGGTGGTTATTAAACTTCATTAGCCTATAGCACTTAGTGACTGACATTATGTCCTTGTAACCTTCTTCATTGCCTTTGTGTTGGGGCCCCTGTGTGAAAAACAGATTACTGTTTTTTATCATAAACCGATGCTCACAGCAAAAATTAGCAAACACACAACAAGTGTATTAAGATGGAGGGCGAGATACAGGAGACTGGAAGTATTATGCATTTCAATTACTCTGTAATTTGCACTAAAAGGCCCTCAAAACACATAAAGACCACAATTCCATTGAATCCAGACTCATTACGCTGCACCTTGACTAAGCCCTAGTAATTAGCATTGGTAAGGCATTGTACAAGAGGCGGCAACACACTCATACAACACACATACAACAGGGCTCTAAATCTGCTGCTCATTAATAGCTCGCCTCCCAATCAATTATTAACACCTACAATTGAAGCCAGGCTCACCAGGGCCAGGCCTCTTACTCCAGGCAAACCGCGGGCCACCTTCTCCTCCCCGGTCCTGTCCAGCAAAGGTAATTACCGCTTTTAAAGACACCTGCTACTCAATAGCTTCGACCCAGACTGTTAATTTAGCCCCCCCGACTGCAGACATTTATGTCTGAGTGTCACTATTAATTTGCGTTAATTTGGAGAGCGCGAGGAAGCCGGGCAAGAGGCGACGGCGGCGGCGGCGGTGACGGCAGCAACCCGGCTGAATGTGCTCGTCGCTCACCTGTGCCGGGGCTGCGGCTGTAATTGGAGTCTAATGGTCTGATTGATCAGCGGGAGAAGTGAGGGATGAGACGGCGCTCTGGCAGCTCCATCAGTCAGACAGAGAGAAGAGGAGGCGAGGAGGAGGAAGAGGAGCAGAGCGGAGCCGGGGAGACGGCTGACAGCAACAGCCAAAATGCGGGGTGTTTTATTCATTTGGTATTTCGCTTTGTCTCTCTCTGCCTTTCTGTCATTTGCTATGAGAGCTCCCTCTTCTGCCCTCTGTAGTTTCTGCAAACAGGTCTGACTCAGGCCAGTGTCTCCATTTAGACCAGGGCTGTCACCGAGGGCCACATCAGCATTATGGTTGCTCTCAATTGTGGGACTAAATGTAATTACTACTTAATGTATTGTAAAATAACTGTCCTCATATTTGATTATTGTTTATTAATCTATTATTTAAGGTGCAGTGTGAAAATTCTCGTCATTTTTGTCACTTTGTAAAATATTACAAAACAATTACATACTGACATTTTCATGAATTTGTAATCACCTAAATGTATTATTTTTTCCCGTTCCACTAAAATGAGCCCATTAATGTGTATATTTACACGGGGCAGCCAAGTTCTTTACTGTAGAAAAAGTACAAAACATCTGTTTTAATGACAAGTGAAGCACCATCAGTTCTCCTTCAAGCTCAAAAGGTCAAGGGGGAGGTGATGGATACAACATGCACCTTCACCTCTAGAGGTCATCAAATCTTACACACTGGACCTTAAAGTTACAAATATTGCATATGCATTTCCGTACGTGTAAAAAACTGGATATATTGCTGCGCATAAAAAGTGGCCATGTGTAATTCACTAGAGATCATGGGCAATGTAGACAATCATATGCCTTTAAGCTCTCGACAAAAGGATCTTGCGGGCCACATGTGATTTAGACTCCTTTTTTTTTTTTGCTCCTCAAACTGGATTATTCACAATTGGGACAAACACCTGTAATCTACGGGAGACACCGATTACAAAAGGACCAGGCATGTTGGCTCTCCAACACAGTGCAGTGTGATGGTGCTAACAGGTCTGCAACAGCAATAACTATAACTCCAGTGCCTCGTGCCAAGCTGAGCCCCTGGGCTCTATACAGACCTGCCACGGCCCGACCCATCAGCTGTGAAATCTGCTTTCCTCTTTGATAAACGCTCGAGATGTGACCCTATCTCTGTCCTGCAGATGCCCAGATTTCCTGTCATGCTTTTTTCCTCTCTGTTTCACCCCCCCCCCCCCCCCCCCCCCCCCCCCCCCCCCCCCCCCCCCCCCCCCCCCCCCCCCCCCCCCCCCCACCCACCCCGCCGCTTGCCTCCCTCCACCGCCACTCACTCTTTTCATTCTTTCTTTTTCAAGCTTCATACAGTACTCCTCTTTCCAGGGCTGCCTGGACAAGTGCACACAACGCTCCACTCGCCGCTCTTTTCTCAGCATCATCCATCACTCCGCTCTGCTACCGAGGCCTGTCGTCCAAAGCGGCAGCCAGACCTACATGGGCTCCCTGGCCACACTGTGTGTAGCTAGGCCATGCGGCTCCTGTTTGCTGCCCCTGGGGACTGATACCCACCCTCTCCTTGCGTCCTTCCCTCCCATCCATACCTCCACACAACTACTCCCTAGGCACCGGTCAGACCTAACATACTTTCCTCCTTAATGGCTCCGCGACGTGCCAATGTCCTGCTCCGGCCTGATTTAACGCAAAATTACTGTATTTACTCTTAATCACTTTAAGGAGTCAAAACACTTTAGTCCATCTCCGGGCTCGGTGCCAAGGATTGAGATCCAGACCTCTGCCCCTTCCAAAGCTGCTCGCCGAAAATAGCTTGACCTCTAAAAAGTCCCGACATGTCTGGATGAAGGGATGGAACATGTGATTTCAGCGAGGTCGTATCAATATCTCACCGTGTGTTTTCAAGCAAGAGAGAGGTGTCACTCTCGCCATATACCCGCGTGTCTCCGGGTAATTCATTCACCTATTCACATCTGTGGTTTGAGGAAAAAAATGGGAGAGAGTAAAAAGAGATTTAATAGTCTGCGGAGGTCGCACATCATAAGAATGACTGGGGGAGCCTCGTAGCAGAGGTACAGACCCATGAAGCGGTGAGCTTTTCTTTCTATCTCAAACCCTTTTCTGAACACGGGGCTGCGACTCTGACCACCCTGACACCCATCAGAACTATCTATGTTCTCGTCTCACCTTCATCCTTTCCTCCCTGTCCTCACCCTCACATTCGTTATTTCAACCCCTTCCCTCCGCCTCCCCCTGCTCCTCCTCTTTCCCTCCACCAGGTGAGGCATCAGAGTGTGTTCCTGTCTTGATGTGTCTGTGTTTTGAAGATTTGCTCAACTCCCTTTCCTCCCACTGAAATAACTTAGACATTAGGGGATGTTTTCTGCAGCTGCATGTTTAACCAGGCATCAGGTCCTCGTCTCAGGCAGAGAAGGAGAAATAAAGCCCGCGCGACCGTGAATGAGACGATTCCCCGAAGAACGGACTGATTCCAGCGTCTTCGGCGGCCGAGGAACAACTCGCTCTGCGCAAAAACTTACACCGCACCAAGCGAGGGAGCTCGGTACGAAACACTTGCCCATTGTGTCGACCTCGCCCCTAATGAGAGATAGTGAGAAGCTGCTAACAGCCACTACCCCATTTGAGAGATGAGACTTAGGAGAGGAGGAGGGCAAGCAGCAAAGCATTGAAAGTGTTCCCATGAGGATAGACACACATGAGATCCTTAACAGCAATATGCCAGAGCCTCTCCCTCTGCTTTTAATTGCGAGGGAGGTTTGGCATATTCTGTAACCCCTCCACAGCCTATTACAGGTGATGACCAGCACCTGCTCACTTCAAAAAGAACCTATAAGGAAAGTAGCGATGAATTCCTCAGAGGGCACTTAGTTAAGAACTTATCACTCTCGCCAAGAGCAACAACTGGTTTTATGCATGTGGCTCAGCAGGGATTGTGATGAATGCGTAAAGTTTGAATCTGCGGAAGCAACAAAGAGTTTAAAAAAGATGTTTACATGACATCACGTGGCGAGTGTGAGGGTCAGCTGAAGGTTGTTGCCTTTCAGGGAAATTCAGATTGCATGGAGAAGTATAGGGAGCGCACAGCGTTTGGAAAGCAACTTGAGGTGTTGCTCTGTCAAATCACTTTTCCGCCCAGGGATAACTGGCTTTACCCTGAGAGAAGCCATATTTCATGGCTATAACGCAGCCTGAGTTATTTCAAGCCACTGATGACTTCAAAACCACGGGGGGAGCTTTAGAAGAAGGGGTCTGAAATGATTTAATAAAGTTTTGTGTTTATATAAAATCTGGGAGAATAGAGGGGCGAGGGCATCTGAGACCAAAGTCCTCATTGGCTTGTCCTTATGTTTCGTAAAAGTCTGGTGCAGATTTAATAAGAATTTCTTAATTAACCCAAATGTAGAATGGAGTATCGAAGCCTTCGAGGAGTCGTCACTCCAACAGAGCAGCGGGTCAACGCGACGAGACTCTACTGGGATCCTTGAAACAAGAGAAATGGAGCCGCAGCAGTGAGTCGGGTAACATCAAAAATAATGGAGTGTGAAGCGCCGAGCTCAAATTCCACCAATTAAAGTGTTTTGTCATAGAATATGCAGATTAAATGGTTAAAATAGATGCACTTCAAAGGCTTTTTTATTAGAGGCCAGTTGGATCCCAGAAGAGTCACCTCAACAGCTTTGAATGTCACAGGAATTACCATTAATACAGGCTGCACACGTAGGACTGGTAATCATGTTGCCATGGCTGCTACAGGCAAAGTTTGACCAAATAAATTCATTTCGCCTCGTGTTTTAATGATCCTGACAGTTTGGGAACTTGTTTGAGTCCGTGCAACAAACGACGATTTTAATGAGGCGTTCTGCATATAATGGTGACGAAGAATGGTGGTTGATGAATTATTCATGAATCCGTTGCTGCCAAATCATAGACTGGTTAAAGGTACAACATAAGAAAATAATCAGACTCAAAGATTTGACCAGTGCACAGTTCGAAAACACTGCAATGTGTCATACGCGTCTTCCTTTGGTCACCTCTTGATAACTGCTCTAACAGTATGTACAGGCTACAGATACAAGATCTGGTCACGTGATTTTAAAGGTGCAGTGCGTAAGATTTTGGGCATTTTTGTCATTTCTAAAAATATTTCTAAACAATTACATACTGACATTTTCATAAATGTATAACCACCTACATGTTTTTTTGTTTTTTTCACCATTACCCTTAAGCAAGCCCATCAATGTATAGTTACAAGAGGAGTGGGTCCTCTCTATGGGGGCCGCCATGTTTTTGCAGTAGCCCAGAGTGGACATACTAATCATGTTTTGAGTTGTAATGACATGTGAAGTCTCCCATAGGTTCTCCTACATGCACAGACGGGCGAGGGGGATGTGATGATGTCAACCTCTAGCTGTCAACAAATCTTACACACTGCACCTATAAACGCACGTGATAAGAGAATACGGTGCTATTGTGTTGCAGTTATGTTACATATCTGCACGATTTACCAAAACATGGACATACCAGTGCAGTGCTGTCAGTGCTCATCTCGATCTTCCCCTCGAAGGGTCCCCATGTGGTCCCCACTGGGAGCTGCTGCCGGCTGTGGATCCGACGCTCGCCATCTTTAAGGAAGCCATCCAGCTCTCCTGCAAACACACCACAACCCAAAGCTGTCAGTTCTCTGTATACAACATGCAGGGTCCACATCAAATCACAGCGACGTCCATTGTCCTTTTACCTAAAACGTACAGTCGATGACATTACAGCCTCAAACCCCTCGTGATAAAGCTCAGGGGTTGGACCAGAGCAGTTTCAAAATGGGTGAGCAAATCAAGTAAGCATCCATCTGATGTTGCTCCTCACACACATGCTGCGCTAACCTGACATGAGAGGTGTCATGTGTTGAGATAATCTCTGTGAGACAGTGCAGACTCGCTGCTGCTGCTGCTGCTGCTGCTGCTGCTGCTGCTGCTGCTGCCTCTGAGAGGAGAGGTGTAGTCCTGTTGTTCCAGGGAGGCTGGGCCCTTGTTAGTGCTGTGCAGAGCTTCAGCTAATTAAGACTGGGTATTGCTGTTAGTTCTACCGGCGATCACCTCCCTGACAGGCCCCACTGTCATATCTCAGAGATTCACCGCACTTTGCTGGGATGGTGATTAATCAAATGGTTATGATGAACCCCCATGGCAGCACGTGTCAAGAGTTTGTGAAGAAGGGTGTTTCCTTGTTTATAACTCTGTGTGTGTGTGTGTGTGTGTGTGTGGGGGGGTGTCACATAAGGGAAAGAATGCAGCTCCCATCTACACATTTCCAAGTGGTTGCCCAGACAACCCTGAGAGGACTTGCTGGAGTTAGTGCGCCAACTTCGACTTCAAGAGTGCAAAGTCCTTTTAGAAGACTTCATCACATTCAAACAAACGACTATTTGCTCCCATCTGACAGGTGTGTGACACTTTGTTAAACGTGAACGTGGCGTTTAGTAACTGGACCGTTGCAAGGTCAGAGGTCAGAGGTCAGCCACAATACATGTCCATTGATCGGCGACACAATCTGGACCCACGCTACCGCCCATTCACTCCAACACACGTGCAAGCTGGCAGGACTAATGTATTCTAATTCAAACACACTCCGTGTTGAGTTGTTAACATTACATCTTTTTAACCTATTTGTTCACACATGTGACTAATAGGTACTCGGGGCATTCAGTTCAAGCTGAATGGGCTGAAGTGATCGCTGAACTTTCTGATGCGTGCGTGCCATAATGACCTATTCAGCCCCGCTCCACTTTGTAAATATCAGCCGTGTATCTGCAGCGCGCCGTTGTGTCCGTCTGTTGTGCTCGTATGGAAATGTGCACGTTTGTGCTCCCTCCCCCATGCATAAACATGATCCAAACATCGGGCCAGTGGTGTTGCCTGCTACTAATGACACCTTGCTGATCATATACTCATCAGCGATGGTCACGGCAGGAACAGTGGAAGAAGCTAAATGTCACCCATTGTAGAAATTCAATAGAGAGACCACAGCTTTCATTTGAGGTAAACAGCAATGATACTGATGGTTAGTTACACAGCTGAGAGAAGACGTGATTATTGTTGGACGAGACACAAGAGTGTCGGGGCAGCTTCTATTTTCCATTCCTCCGTATCCTCTCCCCATGCTCCTGCTGTTGCATGCTGTCTTCCCCGTGCTGCAGTGGAAGGTGGGTAAGCTCATTACAGGGAAATAATTAAACATTGGTGCACAGCTGGTCGTCATCACTGAGAGCAACAGCCACCGCTTGACGCATTCTGTTTGTCCTCAGATAAGACCCGCGGCCTTTAACCGCTTGGAATCAAGTTCCTGTTTAGCCCCGCTTGACACACACACACACACACACACACACACACACAGCTAAAGACCAAGCCCGGCCAACAGTTTGGACTCCTTTCCCCAATTCTTCCCCTTTTTTGGGGGGGGGGGGGGGGGGGGGGGGGGGGGGGGGGTCGGCTGGAAAGGTTGAAGTAAAATCAGGGGTAGTGTAGGTGCGACAAGGAATGGGAAATTGGGAGGGGGGCGGGTACTGTGATTCAGTTTGTGGTCCACTGTATTTAGGTGCCAGTTGTGTGCATCTCACACCAAATGTTGCCTGAGGACCTTGGCTCACAGATGGTTTGTCACATCTGTTGCTGATACTGGTGGAAGGACTGCACAAAAACACCCGTGGATGAATAATGAGCTCCCCTCGTGGACTGTGTGCATGTTCTCCGTATGAACACTTACAGGTTAGAACATACATGCAGATGTGCTCTGTTATCCACTGTGCTTTGCTGACAATTTTCACCAATGAGAGTGGAGCAAAGACAGAAGTTGTGCAGTGAGAAGCTTGTGGTTGGCCAATACAAGGAGTTAACAACCAACATCCATGTCATCCAGTTCTCAAATGCCACACACTTGGCAAAACGTTGAACACACAATGTGGTTCTACCCCCCCCCCCCCCCCCCCCTGATTCCAACCAACCCCCTTTTCCACCATCTTCACCCTTTACAGCCCCCCCATCCCCCCTCAATCACCACCACCTACCCCATCCCCCCACCCCTCCCCTCCCTCGATAAGATCATCATCTGTCGCTAGACTCTAGGGTTTGTTCCTGCACTCCACAGATACTTGGCAGACCAAAGAATGTCCCTTTGTGTGGAGAGATCCTCCGCAGATAGCACCCAAGATGCTCCATACTGGCATCTGTGTTTAAAAAAAAAAAAATCTTTTTAAAACGTGTGCGTCCTGTCTTCTTTCTGATTCTTCTTCTGGTACAGAGGAACCTCATCTCTCCATTCAGTGGCATATGACTGAATGGTAATGAGTTTCTCAGTGGCACAGTGCCAGCCTGACACAAGTTAAAGAATAAAGGAGGCTAGACTATTGACAGACAGACCGACAGAGGTCCTGAAAGACGGGACATACCACCTTTTACTATTAAACATTATATATCATTAATTGAAATATGTCTCCATGGCAGGACATTTCCTTGATATTCCTTATTGGGAGTGAAACAGCATCACCTCATCCCACATTGTTAGATGTCTCACATCAGTCCTATATGAGCATGCCCTAGCATATTTAAACTACATAATGTTAATACTGATTACATTTTTGGAATAAACCAGCACCATACATACTGAAGTAACAAGCAATCAAAACCTTTCACATGATCTTTGGTTTCCAAACATCATTTGACAGTTTGCTGAGATATAGATGTGAAGTTGCACGTTGTATCCCTCACCTCACCCTCACTCAACCCTCTGAACATGTAGGAGAACCTATGGTAGACTTCAGTTAAGACATTAAAACTCAGAAAATGTTTAATATGTCCATTCTGGGCTACTGTAAAAACATGGCAGCCCCCATAGGGAGGATCCACTCCTCATGTACATATACATTACTGAGCTCATTTAAGGGTAATGGGAAAAAAAACAAAATTAAAATGTCTGTATGTCATTAAAAAAATTGACTGAAATCTTACACACTGCACCTTTAAACAAATTCAATTATTTAATCTGACATCCATGCTGGCACTTAATGATGTTCACTTGATGTCTTGATTATATTATATGATTATATTAATCATGGTATAATTCTGCTTATATTGTAAATCCACAAAGTACTGGCTAGAACACTTCCTTTTCCCTCAGAATGAAATAGGGATTCATCTTTCGCTACAAATGTTTCTATTAATGCAAATAACTTAAGTTTAACATTTCTTAATTTCTGGTCCTCAATAAGGTGAGGAGAATGTGGAGATGATAAATGACATCATGACCTCACTGCTGCAGACTAATAGTTGTTAAAGCAATGGACCCGCTCTGGCTATTTCCAACAAGAACTTCACTATAAATACCATAAATTGCCCGTAGTACTAAAAGAGGATCTGACTATTGGCTGAGTCTATGGCTTACTTCACCTTTTATCACAAGTATATTAACAGCGAGGGCTGGTGATAAAGGGAAACAACGAGTGATGGAATGGAGGCATGTGGGCTTCTCACGGCACACAATCCCTCTTGACATCGAGCGATTGCTTTGGATCAAAAGCAAACAAATGACTGTTGTTCAAAGTTCAATAACCTGTGGCAATTCACTGATGTCCTACTGAGTCGCAGTCATCTTCGCAGATATGCCGTGTTATCGAGCCGGCAAATTGGCTATAAATTAATATACTATGAGCGAGGCATATGGGGTGAAATGGAATGCAGTGTATCAGTTCAACAAAAGGTGCCACATCTTTAAAGCAGATATGTGATATGAAATTTTCCAGCTGAAGGAGAAATGTCACAGGGCTTTGATAAGAGAGCGATGAACTTCTCCCCCCCCTCCCCAAACTGCTATTATCAGGTCCCAGTGAGCAAAATGCATCATTTATAACCCACAAGCCACAATGTAATCTCAGAGAGAAGCACTTGTTTTAAGACAGTAGAGAACCCCGTACCCCCACCCCCATCAGGAGCGCCACCTCCTCTCCCTCTCCCAACCCCACCCCAACCCATCCTAACCCTCGACTGACTGCTCATGGTCCACGACAGAAGGGGAGAAAGTTGATTGAGCCAGTCTCCAGGCAACCGCATGAGTTTAGTGTGGGGGGGGGGGGGCTGAGATTGGGTTGCGGGATTCACCCCTTCAGGTCGGGCTTGTTCTCTGGCTGTGGAGCAGCTTGGGGGGGAAAGAGTTAAACAAGTTGAAGGGATTATGGCATTGTAGTGGTGACACTCCACAGAGGCTGAGCAGGGGGGTCGTGGGGGTGGTGTTGGGGGTTGTTTGGGGTGGGGGGTGGGGGGTGGGGCGCTCGGAGGAGAGAGACCCAACAATACATGCACATTTTCTTTTCCACAATGCATCCAGAAGTACAAAGGTTTCAATCCCGCTGCCAGACGAGTGAGAAGATATTAGATGATAGTGAAAAATGATGATGAGAGAGTGAAACGATTTTAAGGAGCATGACTGAGGATGTGACCCCAACATGCTCCGGTGGCAGCTTTCGGTGTACAGAGGCTCTATCTTGACCAGTGACTCATGTTGGAAATATACTTAACAAATAAACCATAATATGTTGTGGTTTGTTTCTTTTCCATCCGCTGTTTCCACCTGCCTTCGGTCTCTGACCTAAGATTCAGAAACTGCATCGCTGCTGGCTTGAACCTAACGGGCAGATATGATTGGCATTGATTGTTTTATCTCACCCTCCAGGAAGTGAGGACTACACCTTTAAAAGGTGCAGTGTGTAAGATTTGAGCATTCTGAGCATGTAGGAGAACCTGTGGTAGACTTCAGTCGCCAATACAACACAAAATATGTTTATTACGTCCACTCTGGCCTTCACTAAAAAAAATGACAGTCCCCGTAGAGAGGACCCACTCCTCAGGTAAATAATGCTTGAATGGCCTCATGGAGGGTCATGGGAACAAAAATACATTTAGGTGATTGTGAAAATGTCACTATGTGATTGTTTTGTCATTTATTTTTCTACAAATAGACAAAAATGCCCGAAACTGTACACACTGCGCCTTTAATGAACGGGAAGCATCTTGATCTCAGCTCTGTAAAAGGATCGTGGTTAGGGTCAGGGTCAAGAAAGGTTTATAGCAGTATGACTTCAAATGGACGGACAAGTTGGCCGTGCAGTACGTTATCAACAAGATTGTTTGTTGTCACTGCATGATTTTGAAATATAACCGGCTGTCAAGCGCTCAATTTCATCAAGAGCGCCGGCGAAGTTAGCGGCACGCCCGCTGACAACGATCTCCCAGACATCCATCTTTAGAGAAGCACTGCAATTTCTACTGATGGCATGTAAAGTGAGACAGCAAAACTTAAAGAATGACTGTCCTCGCGGCGAGATACGGCCGTATCGCCGACAACATCTAGAGGACACACACCACTCCTGCAGGAATCTGATTACTTTAAATGCCTTTCTTTAAAATTTCCCAGCCATCAAAAGGACATTACTGCACCTGAGTGTGTCAGGATGAATGAGTAATTGATGGCGTGCGTAGTGGGGAATGCATGTACCCTGAGACGGATAGATTAAAAATGCTGCCAGCTGCAGATGCAAGGTGGAGGCTTGTTGGATTCATCAAAAATAATAATGCGACTTCCCAATGGAATATCTGCACAAACAATATTTTTAAAAAGGAAAACAAGTAAACAGTGCTACCTGCAAGTCGTCAAATTTGGTGGCTAATTCGGGAAGACACTATTTTTAAAGTGCTCCTGAATCTCCTCTCAAGTCAATTACCAGGCTGCAAGTTCCCCTGGGTAACGGGGGAATTCTGTTTTTTTTTTCCTGGGTGACCTAGTTGTCTTTTGTGAGTAGGTTTTAGCCGGAGCAGTTTGACAGTCAACAGATAAGATGGATTAAGCTTTTTTTTCATCCAGTTTTGATGTGAACAGCGTAAAAGCGGGTTAAATCATTGAGTTTCAGGAGTATTTTTTTTCTTAAATGCCTGGAGATAGTGTGATAAAGGAGCTAAACCTAGGACTTGGGCCAGCAAGGTCAAGGTCGTGGCTTTGGAGAGCAGCTACCCGGTGACGGGGAGCCACCTCTCGCCTCGCAGGGGAGCGAGCGAAGCGCCGCCGCACCTCTCATCGGGTCCCAGAAAAGACACAGGGGTGGGAGTGAAACGGGATCCGGCGAGAGCTCGACGGGCGGCATCAAAGAGCAGTGCACCCTTGTGCTGTGTGTGGGTGCCTCTGTGCATGTGTGTGTGTGTGTGTAAGGATGTGTGTGAGGGCGGAGGGTGTTGTTTGGTTCCTGCTTGCATTTGCATGCATGCATGAATGAGATGAGAGTGTATGCGCCTCCCCGTGTGTGTATGTGTGTATGCGCACTGTAAATTCTCCATGAGCAACTAGCTCCATAATTATGTTTTGATTATTTGCGGGTACTAAAATAAAACAGCAATTAATCTGTTGATGTAAAACAGAAAATAGAAGTGCGACGCACGTACTAAACAAGCCAGTTTACAGAGCGACGCAACATTAAAACAAAATCACATTTTGAGGATATAATTTGTACGACACCCCACCACCAACACCGCCCCCTCCACCACTCTGCCTCCCTGAAACCTGATCTGATGCATGCTAAACACACACACACACACACACACACACACACACACACAGGAGTTGACAGCCATACAATCACATGACAAGGCTCGGCCAATCGGCGCCTCACTATGATTTTTAAGCCCGGACGGCGACGGTGCCACTTGAGCACGAGAAAAAGGTGGAGAAGGCGACGGCAGCGACAATGGCAAACAAACAAACCAGGTCCAGACGCTGTTGTTTGTTTATCACGTGTCACATCTGGTCAACACGCCAGAGGTTCCTCGGCCCGAGACATTTCTGAGGGGACACATTTAGACACATTTTTGCGGACATCTATTCCCCCACTGCTCCTCATGTCGGTGACAGGGGAGAGTAATCCTATACACAGGCTGCTATTGTGAAATGAGAAACTAGCCTCCTTCACTGCCAGAGACCAGATGCACCTCTCTCCCTCCCTCTCTCTCTCTCTCTCCCTCTCTCTCTCCTTCTCTCTCTCTCTCCCTCTGTCCTAATCTGTAAACGACTTAAAGGAGCCTTATCTCCGGGCTCTTCTGCTTCATTTCATGCTTGATTTACTTTAATTTGTCTGATAGGGCACAAGGATTTGGAAATGGCCCATCTTTCGGTGGAAAATGTTCTGATTTTTCTCTGGCATTGTTATGTGGAGGTTTTTGACTTTTCTCTCCCCCTCTCTCCCTCTCTGTCACTCCTCCTCTTTCTCCATCTCCATCTCTCTTCCCCCAGCTCTCGTCTACCTCTCTCGCTCTCCCTCACCCTCTCTTTCTTTCACCATCATCTCTCTTTTTTTCTTTAGAGAGGAGAAGGAGGTGGCGGAGGGGAGGAGGAGGAGGAGCGGGGGGGGGTGCAAATCTTGCTCCAGTGCAACAGTCTGTTTGAGTGCATTTAGATTCAAGCTAACACAGCAGAAACAAGTTTTCCATGAAGGTGTGATTTTGTGATGGGCGACGGCAACACTGGAGTCGTGTTTGCCTTTCAGATCCACGCCGGGTACAGAGCAGCCGAGTGCTTCAAACCACAAAGATCTTATGTTTAAGTTAAGAGGCGACTGGGCCCGGCAGTTTCGCAAAGCGGGTGAGCGGTTGGAGCTGATAAAGTTGCTCCACAATGAAGGACAGGGGGACAAGCTACGTGTCTACAGATGCCTCAAGTTCCCTTTCTGCTGGCAAGTGCTTGCATGGCTGTCTGCACCCCCATCACCCCCCCCACCTCACCCCACCCCCCTACCCCACATCACCAAGACATTTTCCTGACTTCCATTAAGTGACTGAATGACAAGCAGAGGCACTGAGCTGTGATTAGAGAGGCGCTCGTATCTGACCAGATCCTGAATAATCTCCATCCCCTCCCACCAATGAGGGAGGCAGCACCTAAAGAGACAAGGAGGATGGGCAGAGCTGTCTTGTGTGTACACAGAGATGTCATACACTCTGGCTCCACTGGACTCTTTCACTCACTCACAGGGCAGGGAGCCGGCACGGTTCTGGTTCCAGCTCCGGCTCCATGAGAACCTTGGTGCTTTCTGGCGAACCGGCCCGCGTTCCAGCCAGTTAAATACGTGACTTCTGTTGTGATCCGGCGCCACATATAGAAAATCAAATGAAATCAAATGAACTTGATCCTCGGTGCCCCCCCTAATAGAATGGTAGGGGAAATGCTGATATGACTTATATAACGTGACACGCCCACTGGTGATGTCATGGTTCCGATGGGAGAACCACAATTTTTCAGTTCCGATTCTGGTTAGGCAACTGAAGCCATGGCGGTTCCCTGCCAGTGTGAAAGCCCCACCAGTGTGCCCATGGAGGGGCTGAGGAAAACTCAGCCAGCCAAGTTTACATTCAAATCTGCGGCAGAACAAAAAAAGGGATCTACTCATGTTCAACTGTTGAAGTCATTGTCTGCTGCTGATTACATGATGGCTTTTAGAAAAAGAAAAAAAAGATTTCAATTTCCCATACCCGGTAACATCAAACGTCATCAACCCCACCTCCAAACACAATGTGCATAAATAAATGGTTAACTAACTACACACATACAAGAACACAGGGGAAGCAAGACGATTGAAATTCATCTCACAGCCTGAATTTACTTAACCGCGGGTCTGTGCACGGTGATAAACGGAGTGATGATCCGGCAACACGTCTTTATCCATGCTTTGCTTTAATTAACAGCGGCTTGTTTGTTGAAAAGATGATTAATATGCCAATGAAAATTGCATAATTGAATACCACAACACTCGCACAATCGGGGAGGAACATGCCATTTTTTATTAACTTTTTATTATCATTATTATTGCTATTATTTGGTATTTTAACTCACTTGACAAGTGCCCCCCCACCCCCCTCCTGCCCCCCTGCTGCCACATGCAGACAGAAAAAAAGAGAAGAGGGAGGTGAAATTGGCGTGACCAGCGGGGCCAAGCTGGGCCCAGCTGTTCATCACCAAAGGGAGTCCTTCACATGCGGGGGCACTGTTCGGATATCAATACCTATCAGTGTGAAGGCCGTATACAGGCGTGTGTGTGTGTGTGTGTGTGGGAGAGGGAGAAAGAGAGAGAGAGAGAGAATTAGAGAGAGAGAGAGATTGAGAGAGAGAGAGAGAGAGAGAGAGGGAGGGAGGTAAGCTAGAGAAGGGGGTGGGGTTTGAATGAGACGGAGTGCATCCTTATGGCCCAATAAGAATGTGAGGGAAACTGATTGAATGTAAAAAAAAAAAGTCATACATATGAAACGAAGCACTATCTGAAGCTCTTGCATGAGGATTTTTAACAGGAAGCTTCGCACATTCATGCATGAACGCCATGAAGCCAGAGTCACTCAAACACACTCCGAGTGGTGTTTTATTTAAGAAAAGGCCGAAAAAAAAGAGAAAGAAATGAAAAATCCCCACGTGCAAGTTTCAGATGAACAATCCGGAGTTTACCCAGCATTACATCCCCTATAGCGCAGCCCGCGCCGGCGTTTCCATGTTAATGTTAAATACACACATCAAATATTCAACCAATTACAATGATACCTCTTAGAGACACGTGTGCAGCCACAGCGCCTGGGAGGCGCGTCGCAGAACAAACATATTCACAGAGCTAAAGAAAGACGCAATGGGTGTCAAGTCCCCTGGGGGGCCGGGTGTGTGTGTGTGTGTGTGTGTGTGTGTGTGTGTGTGTGTGTGTGTGTGTGTGGGGGGGGGTTAACTCTGCCTCACATTTAGCATTTTCCTTTCCCTCAGACTTCTGTGGACTTGGAGATGTTGAAATAATAATCTCAGCGAAAAAAAGAGGGAGAGCATCCTAAGTGGACACAAATTGGGTTGAAATGCAGGCAAAGTGGCTGCGAGTGAATTATCTTATTAAGAGAATTGTCGGCGAGCTACATCCCCACGTATCCACGCGAAACTAGAACTGAATACAGTGACATCTTCCTCAGATGATAAGAACAGTGATTGCATTTTGCCCCATTTAGATTATATAACTAAAAAAGCATGAAGTTCCTTCTTCACAAAGCCTCTTAGTATAGCGGATCAGTGACTGCATTTGCATCAAGGCGATGCAGCATGGTGAGTACAGTGATTTGTCTAATCTCTTGTTGCATATTTCATCATAATAATTACACATAGTGCGCATGGAAGTAGTGTTGGGGGGAGGGGGGTGTTCTCTCTGCACACAGGTGATCCATACATTCGCCTCGATCAACGTTTTCTTAAAGGTGCAGTGTGTGCGATTTGGTGACATCTAGAGGAGAAGTCGCGTGTTGTATCCATCACCTCACCCTCACCCTTCTGAGCGTGCAGGAGAATCTATGGCAGCCCTCAGTTGTCATTAAAAGTAAGATGTTTAGTATGTCCACTTGTAAAAACATGGCGGCCCCCGAAGAGAGGACCCGCTCCTCATGTAAATATACATTTATGGGCTCATTTAGGGGTACAATTAAAATGATGAAGCATTTCTGTGATAATAAATTCATGGAAATGACAGTATGTAATTGTGTTGTAATATTTTTCCAAGTGAGAAAAATAACCAAAATGTTCCACACTGCACCTTTAAGAGATAAATGTATTCGAGGGGGGGGGGGACAGATAATGTTTACACATGCAATTTAATTGTACATCACTCTGCGCCCCCAGAACTCACGGAGGCTGATGATGGACTTTCATCATCGATATCAGCAATCTGAGTGTCATTCATGTTTTGTGAGACTTGTCAGCAGACTTTGAATAAACCCCTGGAGCAGCGAGATAAAAAAAAAAAAAACCTTCCTTTTCTTAACAGAGACTTGCCATGATGCACGTCCAAATTTCTTGATTACAAGACGGAGGGGGAGAAGAAGAAGGAAAAAAAAAAAACTTAAAACCTTGAATGAAAGCCTGCACTGGAAGTTTCCAGTTTGCTGATATAACAGTCAAGTGTGTCTATAAGTCTACTTAAAACGCTTAGGTATCAGTGGAGACAGCTGCGACACCCTCGTCTTACGATTCTGTCGAGACAGTACACTATCAAACCTTTCATACCGTTCCCAAGCTACATTTCCGGTGACAAAAGCTTTGCGAAAGCCTCCTGAAGGATTCATCTATATCCTAATATTTCCAATCCAATTTAACTGGAGCAGCCGGAGTGGTCTGAGCACTAGTTTACCAATCTTTGCTTTCCAAGACTCCGTGTGCTGAAGGCTTGAGGGGTTCAATCAATGGTGCTTTGATCTCGGCTGGAACCATAATTATTTAACATTGTTACAAGGATTTCTCTAATCCATCCTACCATTAAATCCCTTTTACACCCTCATCTTCTGCAGCCTAATCTGCATCTGGGTGCTCCGTTTGTCTCTCTCTCTCTCTCTTTCTCTCTCTCTCTCCCTCTCTCTCATTTCAGCTCGCCCCTCCCTCCCTGACGACACCCTGACTTTATAATGGACTTGGGCACCGAGTTAGAAAATGCCTTGTTTACTGAGAGCAACCTGACTGAACTGTCCTCGAATGGAATGTGGCTGCTCAAAGAATTTTAAAGTTTTCTTCTGCTTGAGTTTTTCGGTCAATTTGCTCTCAGTTCATTCGAGGCCAAATGTTGAAACTAAATGACAGTAACACGGCTGAAGGGTTGGAGGATCTGAAGGTCGGGGTTCAATTACCGCCTCCCCCATTCCATATGCTTCCATAGAGGTGTCCTCGGGCAAGACACGGAACCCCACATTGTCTCATATACTTATAAAGTGCTGCAAACAGATGCACACTTTGAATGTTTGTGTGACTGGCTGAATGTAAACTGTACTGTAAAGCGCTTTGAGGGGGCGTCAAGCCTTGATAACGTGCGATATAAAACAGAGCATTTAGGTTTTCACCTAAAAATATTACAAAACAATTACACACTGACTTTTTCATGAATTTCTAAGTATCTGAATTATTATTTTTTCCCCCATTACTCTGAAATGAGCCCATGAATGTATATTTACATGGAGTCGGGTCCTCTCTATGGGGACCGCCATGTTTTTACAGTGGTAAAAGTGGACGCACTAATCACATTTTGAGTCTTAACGACACCTGAAGTTGACCGTAGCTTCTCCTGCATGAGGGTGAGGTGATGGATACAACATGCACCTTCACCTCTTGATGTCACCAAATCTTAAACACTGCACCTTTAATGTGATAAAATGAGATTATGAGACACTGATTGTTGTTGCAAGAGCCCCATTAAAGAGATTTCAACCACCACCTTTGTCTTATTGTATTTACAATATCCACTATCCACGTTTAACTGAGGGAATTTGAATGTTCAGGTGACTGACGCCCATAAGGTTTAATCTCATCTGTGTGTTTCACTGTTCACTTTGACTCCCAGTGAAAAGGGCCCACTGTCCTTTTGCAAATATTTGCGTGTCTGTGTTTCACCATGATATAAATAGCAGCATGGGCAACCGCAAACATTTGTCGAGGCACCTGCCACACTATCGTGGCCATCTGGTCCTCCAGTTCTCCTAGCATGACATATGTGCATTAAACCCAAAATGGTTATTGTTTTTTTTTCTTCTCCATCCTTCCCTGTTTTTTCTTTCTTTTCTTTTTTTTTTTTTTGAAGACAGAAAGAAGACAGATTGGTCACAGACCCTTCTGGGTTGGCTGGAGTCAGAAATGAGATTCAAGAGTTTTTACATCTGAGTGAAGCTGCGTGCCTGTTTGATGTCTTGAAAGGGGAAAGGGGGTTGATGGAAGTTTTTCAGGATAGCGCATGTGTGTGTGTGTGTGTGTGTGTGTGCGCGCGCGTGTTTAAGGAGGACTCTCCTTTCGCTCGTGCTCCGTCTGTGTCTGACCGTCAGGTAGATTCTCAGATGGCCAATCCTTCAGCTGACCCCTGCCTCGCCCTGGCTGCTGCCCAGCTGGCACCGGGAGCTGAGCAAGCCGGGCCACGGCAGCCGTGAGGGAAGCCAAGAGAGGAGATTTGTGGACAAGGTGATCATATCGCTTCACTTACCACTCTGTCACACTCACACTCCTCTTACTGTAGCTCTTTCTTTGCTGCGCGCAGTGTTGTGACTGTTTGCTGCGCTATCTGAGATCTTTATATCGTCGCATCTCCTGAACCATGCCAAGGCAGAAATCCTTAGTCTTGAAATTTATACTTGACCCATTAAGAATGATGGATTTCGCGTTTTAACACCTCAGCGACAAACTAGCAGCTACAGCGACATGTAATGCGCTTCTGCTGTTACGGAATTGGCCGAATGCAGTTTTATGTTGTTATGTTGTGTAGTGTTATGTTTTGTTATGTTATGCAATATGTGGCGAATGAGCCTTGCATGTAAAATCAGTGCAAAGCCCCCTATAATTCAATAGGTGGGGTCTCCGCTACGCTGGATAATAAAGTTCGCTTTCATTGCACAGAAACTCCAAATACAAATACAGTGCATGCATGATATTTTCCTCTTTGCATGGTGCAGATAAATATGCTGACTTCCCCTTTAAATAATGCTTTACTTTTGCGAAGATAATTTCCCAGTGGAGCTGACTGCAAAAATGTATTGTAATGTCGTACAAGTTTCATCTCAATGAGCAATCGAAAGGTGCTGCATTGGATTGTTTCTCAGCAGTGCGGCATCCATCAGTTCGCTCTCACAGCAAATTGGTTACACATCTTCTGAAATACTACACGGACTGTATCAGCTAGCTAAGATCGTATAGATACGCACGTACAAGAGTGAATGTCACTCAATTTCATTTGACAGAATAGAGCGACTGTAATAACAGGGCTCTTACACAATCCCTGGATTTCCGCGACTTTCATGAGGGGGTGTGGTTTACATGAGCGAGCACGGAGATAAGACAATGTGAACAAGTTCATTAGCAGAGTTAGCTAGCAAACACACACCATTCCCAATTAGCCTAGAGGAAAGCGAGTGCGAGCGAGAGAGAGAGAGAGAGAGAGAGAGAGAGAGAGAGAGCGAGTCAGATCCCTATCGTTTCCAGTCCGTGAAAATGAACAGAGTAGCATGACGCGCTATCTCGCGAATCGGCGGCTGATTGCGGAACATCCGTGACGAGAAATGAGAGGGAGACACAAGATGAGCGCGCAGATTTGCTTAAGGACATAGTGGCGTAGAGGAGCGGAGAGAAAGGGGAAGCTCGCTGGGTGTTCCACATCAGAGACCCCGGCACTCTGAACAACACAGAAGAGCCCGGCTATCAGATGAATAGTGAGTCATTCAGTGTGCGTCTCTGCTGCTCCGCTGAGAAAGACAATCAGAGAACAGGGGGGCAATCGCGGACAGCACTTGACACGAGCGACTAAAGGGGAGATGAAATGCAGGGACAAAGAAAAAAAAGTTCAATTACAGGATGTAGATTGTAAAGGCTTTTGTTGTTACTCAGCAAAAGGGAAACGGTATGGAGGTGCTTCAATAGAATCACCAAAGCAGGTGGGCATGTTCTGAGTTAGCCCACCTCATTAAAAGGCGCCCGCTCTCTTTTTATGTTAACGGCCATTACACATCCTATTCAGATGCACACACGCGCGGTGATTAAAAATTATCTGTTGGTGATCATAATCACACCTGCTTAAACTTAAGCCAAAGAATAACAAAGAACTTTTTTTGAATGCGGAGCTATCAGGACATTTACAAAGAGATTAAAGGGTAGACAGTCTCTAACTAAATAAATTTGCTTTTAATCGCTTCCAACAGGAAGTCATGTCATTTCCCACGTCCCTATCTGATTGTCTGATTCCCCTCTTTATTCAAATTATAACATGCCCATCTGACTTTTGCAGCACAATGGGAAAAATTAAAAAGGGAAATGACCTTTCATGGCAGCCATGATGGGAGACTGAATGGCGTTATTATGCGGCGAGATTAATTTCTGCCCACTCCACACGGCCAATTGAGAAAACAGAGGAGAGGCACACATGCCTTCAGTGTAAGTCACGCGCTAATTGGTTAGCGTATCATAGCGATGTTGAGAAACCTACATAAGAGGTAATACGTTGATTGGGGAACATGTTTTCCTGTGATAGCTGCCGAGATCAAGCCGGTGCACATCCGCGGCGCCGCATTTCAAAGCACGTCTCTTTCAGTTGGACGCAGCCATGCACACAGAGCCATTTTCCAGGCTCTGATGCGGCCGATTTTTTTTTCGAAGGGACACCGCTGAAGTCTTCATGTCACTCGATAAACTTGGACGAGGTTGGTTTAGTGAAAAGCATGGAAATGGACATGGCGTCTTACATCGCCTGCCTCCTCTGCAGTTCAGCCACCGTCAGTGCGAGCGAGGAGACACTCCACTCCCTCCTCTCTCTGCCTGTCCAGCACCGACTTCCTGAGCCTCCTAATTCTCATTCTGACGGTTAAGTAGAGGGGGGGGTGGGGGAGGGGGGGGGGGGCACACGACGTATAATTACAGCCAGTCATACATCTCCTCGCACTACATCCATCCCTCCTTTTCAAAAGGGGAGTATTTTTTAAGCTCAGCATTTTCCCGGGCCTTCTCCCCGCATGTGATGCCTTCTTTTTGTCACGGCCCCCATAGTTCTGAGCTGACCCCCTCAGCCCTGTCTCCCGACTGATCACAGTGATGGTTTATTACTGTCGTCCCGGCGCTCTTATCTTTAGCCAGCAATGCTCATTTCCTTCCCCAGATTTAAATGCAAATGTGAAATTTAATGATAAATGCATTATCTGATAGGTGCGATAACACTGATTCACTGTCAGTATAAAATACACACCCCGGGGGGCTTCGAGCTAGCGAGCACAACTTGCCCAAATCCACTTTTTTTTCTCCCTCGCTCTCTCTCTCTCTCTCTCTCTCCCCCTCTCTCTCTTACTCATCTCTTCCTTTTCTCCCTTTTTCTACAAATGAATATACCTGCAACAAATTCTCGAGGTCATTTTGTGCATTAGAATGAATCACATTTTGTGTGTTCAGCAGTGCCAGTGCTGGCTGTTGCTGAGCAGTAATTGCTGAGCAACATTCCTGTATCAACGTATTATCCATCACATTGATGAAGGTATATTTAGTGAGGGGCCAAAACAAGTAGGAAAAAAAAATGTGCTGCAGATTGCAAAGTAAAAAAAACACTTGTGTTTGTGTTACATTATCAGCTTCTTTGAGGAAGCAGCTACTATATATAATGTGGTGCCCTTAAAGGACTGGATATAGCACATTCAAGTAGTGTGTAATATTGCGACTTATTTGTCTTTCTCGCGTTGTTATCAAAACCTTAATGTTTTCTTGTACTTGAACAAGTGCTCAAAGGTGCAGTGTGTACATTTTGCTCATTTTTGCCTCTTCTGTATTTATCAAAAAACAAGTATATACTGGTATTTCCACAAATTTATAATCACCTGAACGTATTACTTTTTTACCGTTACTGTTAAATGAGATAAATGAGTGATGTCAAATCTATGTTTCACCCATAAGTATGCAAAATGCATTATGCTGTAGAGACAGTAACTTTGACTGCTTCCCCCTGGAGGCTGTCGAACAAAGAGACATGAAGTCGTGTCCTTACTTGGACCATCCCATTCATCCGGCCCCACTGCAGCATGCCGGGTCTTCTCGCCCTGTGTGTCCATCTCCGACTCCCCTGCTTCCCTGTTGCCATCTTCCTCTCCTGCAAGGCAGAACATAAAAAAAAATAAGAATAAAGTTCCATAAAGCATAGATGACAAAAAGTGAGCCGCACCCAAACCCCCAAATGAAGTGTTCACGACACTTAATTTAGCTAAGCACTGCAATGTGCTGACTCTGACGGACTGAGGATATTATCCCTGCAGAAATCGTATACTTTTACAGCTTGTTGCTGTAATATTTGAGTGTGCCATAATCAGAAGTTGTGCAGGCCATTGTGCATGTGCATGTGTGTGTGTGTGTGTGTGTGTGTGTGTGTGTGTGTGTATATATTTGTTGTGATCTCACCAGGTCCAGCTGCACACACTTTTTATGTGAAAGGAGCTCCAGTGAGTGCTCGCAGGAACAGGAGGAAGCCCCATGGAACAGGAAGGAAAGCAATGTGTGGGAGAGAGGTGGCTATTTATTACCTTTTGATCTATTGTGGAGCCGGCTAGAATGGGTGTTATAGGATGTGGGGCTGATTTACAGTCTCGGGCCATGCTAAGGAATATTTTGGTATCTCTCTCCCCTGGTTGTATTAACACCTTGCTGAACAAGCTCCGCCTCTTAGTGAGTGTTCTTAGATGCACTTAAAAATGAATACATTTGTTCACAGAGTTTACAAGCACATAAATCAGTGCATTGTAGGCGTCCCCGGTGTGGTGTTCTAAATAAATCCGACAGCGCCTCTCCGAGCCCAGGCAAACCAGGTTGGGGATGTGATGCTAGTTTCTGGGCGAACGTCTATTTCAATGCCATCACCGTATCATTTTCATCCCTTTGATGTTTCAAACCCAATAGTGAACCTTCAAGGACAGGCCTGGATTACCACAATGGATTACTACACTTGATGCACTCCACTAAAAGTGCTGGAAATGAGGTGTTATAATATTTCAAGATGACAAGACAATATATTTCCTGTGTCTGGTTTAGATAGAGGACATCAGACTTGTAATGTGTATTCTGTCATGTGGCTGTTTACCACATCTGCGGCCGACAGCGTTTCCAGAATATTATCGCGTTTCCAGTGACAACTGCCCCAAGACGCACACAACTACACTCCAGCACCGCCTGTCCTCAGTTAGGTTAATCTCCAGATCAAGCACACACACACACACACACACACACACACCTTGCTTATTTAGCTGTTTTTATATATATTTTTTGATGTGTCTCACTTCAAAGACGGCAGAGAAACGTTGCCAAAAGGATGTCAGCTTTCTGCTGTGCTCTAAAAGAAGAGGTGTGTATGAATAAAAAAAAAAGTGATACTGCAAGGGAAGTCTGCAGAAATGTCCTACTTACAGTACATGAGGTCATTATGACCCAGTTTTGCTTATGCAAGTGTCTGCTCGGGCTGGCGATTTCTCCCCATACACTCCCCCTCTCTCCCAGTACACTATCACGGAGCCCACTCAACCAAATTCCCCCCCCCCCCCCCCCCCCCCCCCCCCCCCCCCCCCCCCCCCCCCCAGCCCCCCACCACCACTATTTATTGTTGGGCCCGGACAACCTCTTTAGCATACCAGGCTCGTATTATGACGGGGATAACAAAAGGCGTGTATCAACAGTTCCTTCCAATGGAGCGGAGTTTAAGAAAAGCTGGCGAGATAACATTAAAGGCACTACCTTGATCTCAGGCGAACATGTTAAGCCCTGTAACGAAACGTATTGGAAGTGTTTAATTACAGCCCGGGAAATGAAGCTACAAGATGATTCCTTAATTAAGCAGTGATTAAGGATTTTCTGCCGTCTATCTAACACAGTTTGCAATGCATTTTAAACACAATCGCCCCGGCAACCTCACGAGGGAACGATGTCACAGGGCTTTGATGAAGTTTCCTGCGACAAATGTCAGAAGGAAGAAGAAGTGGAGGAGAGGAAGAAGTGCTGGGGCAGCACTTGTTCGCTTTGATCCATCTCAGAATACAAAGAAGACGTGTTCGTATGGGTGTATAAAGGCGGTTTCACCTTTCTGGTTTAAAAAGTGAATTGATCTCAGTTCTACCATCAGAAACCGAGATTGTTTTATCATTTGAACCGAAACCCTCCGCAGTCTTATCGAGCCGGACAGATTTTCTGTGATCATCCTCAACGCTATCGCCTCGATCATAATTTACATCTGGCTCAGGGTTCCCTTTTTCCCGTGCAATCAAAAAGAGAGATACTTAAGGTTGCGCGAGGGGAGGGATGAGGGGAGAACAGAAGGGAGCGGGGAGGGCTGGGGAGGCGAGGTGGCCTGCTGGGTGCAAGGTTGGCGGGCATGCGAGAGGAGCCAGTGAGCTGTTCAAATCAGCCCTATCACTGCTCTATCAAAGGACAGCTCTCTAGCCAAATCGCGGTAGCACGCAGCGGGCCACACATTCAGGTCAATAAGCTTATAGGCGATTTACACAAACAGTTCCTGGAGCAAGGTAGTAACAAAGTCATATTGGCTTTTTCCCTCTCCCTTTTAGCATTGTATCTGGCAAAGGAGCCCTTGAAAATGTCAATCTCGGGCGCGTGACTCTAAGGAGCTCGGAGAGCTCTAATCCTGACCACCGAGTCCACAGACAGGTCGCAATTTCTGCAAAATGGAGTATAAGTAGTTTAAAGTCTTGGTGTGGGATTGCACAGTTGTATATGTTGGTGGAGTTCAGACTCGGTGATGTTAACCCGCTGCTACTTTCCCCCCCAAACCCATCAGAATCTCGCTGGAGCTCAGAATGTAATGAGGGAGACGGGAGGACCGCCGTCCCCCCCCGCCCCCCAGCAGTGGTGGTGCCCGTCAGTTGATATTGCATATTCGGTTGTTGATGCAGATTATGCAGCGACAGATAAAGTCAATTCCAGGAAGCAACCTTTCTCACCAAAGTCAAGCATAGCTGTAAGACTTCCCTGCTATCTGAAAAATGGGTTTGAATTGCATGCAATTTGTGGCAGGCAGAGCACTCCAATGGAGGGAGGCTATTAGTGAAATGCTTTGCCACTGTCTCTTTAAATGCCAATAAATTCCCATCATTACAGAATCTGGCAGTTTTCCTCCCTGTCTGCAGCCTGGGTCTTTATCTCGCTCCGCCTCAGTCTCTGAGCATGTAGATCTGGCCCAGTTAGATTGTCATACTTAACAAACATTAATGATTAATTTCCTCCACTGAGTCAAATGGGGCTAAAGGGATGACTCGATTCATCTTATCGCACCACAAATTAGCATTTCCCCATATTCTCCAGCATCGACTGTGCATTAAAATTCCACATTTACCATTCTGGGCACTGGCAGCCATGGCAAAAAAGAGCCGGGGAGATCTTCCTCTTCTATTGCTGGAGATTCTGATTACTTCTGTGTTACACAAAGAATAGCATAATTAATTCTGCACTTTCTATTTGTTAGTGTAAGACTCTGATTGTTGCAGTTCAAATTAGCCACTGAAGGGTTATTTGGAGGGTCAAGATGAATTTGTTGTTCGCAGTGTTGACCGAGGAATCCTGCAATTTCACTTGTCACTTGAGCTGTGACAAAACGTGTACTTAAACTGCAGCTCTGTAGTTGAATGTGAGAAGTGTCCAACTCAACAAAAAGACGTTTCACGTCCATGAATCGACGCTCGTGACACGACATGTAGATTTACTGTCGCAGCTCAGTAAGGAAGTCATTTGTCATCCGACAACACTTGGAACGCAAAGAGGGAACAGCTTGTGGCAACACCCTGTGCTGAACTTCACAGATAGCCAACAATAAAAGAGGGGGTAAGACAGCAAGGTGAAATTTCACAATTTCAGTAAAAAGGGGGGAAAAAAGAGGAAAAAAAGATTACAGCTGGTTTATATAAACCTAGTGTATATTTCCCCACAATTATAGAGTGAGGTGTGTGAATAGAGTATAAATCTTGGTGGTTCATCTGTGGACATTTCACAAGCAGGGCTCCATAAACGTGAGGGTCACTGAGCAGGAGTCAGTATTTGCGGTAAGACTCCGGTTTAATCACAAAGGAAAGTCGAGGTTATTTCTTTGGATTTGAGCCTTTTTCCCCTCACAGTGGTCTTGATATGTCGGCAGACCCGCTCCGATATGACTCACATCTGTGCTTGCACTTTCCACGACTCAGCTGCTTCATTTCACTCCCATGTGTCAACTGTCTGAGTTCAAGTGTAAATAGTCCGTATTTATGTAACACTTTATCAGGTATCGATGACCCCTCAAAGCACTTTTACAGTAACGTTTACATTCACTGAGTCACACAAACATCCATACTATGCATCTGATTGCAGCACTTTGTATCTATGAGAACATGGGACAATGTGGGGCTCAGTATCTTGCCCAAGGACTCTTCAGCAGTTGGAGTGGGGAAGGCAGAAATCAAACCTCTGACCTTCTGTTTAGTGGACAGCTCCTCAAACCCCTCAGCCATAGCTGCCACCGTAGGTACGGAGTGTGAGATTTAGTAGCAGTGAGTGGTGCAGGTGATTGGTACAAATGAAACGGCTCAAAATATGGGTACATTCTAGGTTTATAAAAACATCAGTTAATACCTTTGAGTGATTATGAAACACTAATGAAACTGTAGGACTTATTTAACAATCAATCAAAATAATTCAAATTAAATGCATTACCCAAATCGTGAACTGTAACGTCCTCAACTGCTCAATCAGGCACGTCTTCTGTCTAAATATTACCAATAGTAAAAGCATTCATCACACAGAATGGACTCTACTGTTGTTTTCTAGTTCCTCTATTATTATCCGAGTTTCCAGGAGAGCCTCCTCAAGCGTCCTCAGCTAATGTCGAACCAACAGCCCCCTGTATGTAATGGCATTTCTCACACCACTTCCATGTAGGCCGCCGAAACCCCGAAGAACTCTGACACCATTAACTGAGCAGGTCATTGTGCCAAGGCTCACCCAGTTTCAGGGTTCCCAAGCCCGAGACCACGATGGGACATCAAGGTGCTCCATGCACTTATCTGGGGAGTCCCTTTTCTGCAAGGGTAAGGCAAATGACTCGAGTCTTTGGTGGCATTCAACTTCTTGACCTTTGCGCCTTTAAGCGGCTTTACTACTTCACCGCACTCTGATCAAAGTTAATAAGTGCTTCATATGTTAATGAAAATTGGTACTCCTCTTTGTGTTCCTACAGCTTTTTAATACCTATTATAGACTGAAACTTTTAATGGAGGTTTTAGGTCCCCCTGACAAGCCCATTTCAGAGAGTGACTACACAGATACAAGGCTAAGCTAAGACCAGAGAGTCACTGCTCAGTGGAGGAGCCTTACACGGGAGACCGTATTCTCCAGGAAGCAGCCGAAGATAAAGGCCATGGGATGAGTGGCTGCTTTAAAATCCACGTTCACGTCCGCACAGGGCTAATTACAGCACGCCATCACATTTGAGAGGGTTTAGTTAATCAAGGGGGGGGCTCTCTTTTTCCTCCTATAGTTGAGGAATAACACACTTAAACCATTTAATGCCACCAGGATTGCGTCCCGTTTAATTCACGGCAGTTTCACATAAGTGGGGTAAATTTAAGCCACTCCGACGTTAGTTTTAAATAGATCTAATTGAGGAGGGGATCATGGGAGGAAATGACTGCACCTGATGATTGCGCACATCGTGGCGCAAGGAACGGGGAACTTTGGAGAGGACATCATTTGTGTCTTCAGAGGCAATAAGCTACTGTAAGCCCAGATAGCAGGGTAATATTCAAAATCTGACTTGTGTATGAAAAAGAACAGATTACTAGTGTCCCCTTCAAGAGGTACGTGATATTTGGGATTTCTATTTAGTGTTGACGTTATTCATAAACACGGGAAAAGGAGATTTGAGACTCAAAAGGTCTTATCCAAAACAATGGGAATCTTCAAACGAGCCTCTCTGAAATTTTACAGAAGTTGTACTTTGTTTCCTCTCTGCTGTAACTGCCAATATGTACCGCTCCAAACATTTCATAGCTACTGGGTTATTACAAGACCATACATAGTACTTTGAAGTTTGAGTAAGGACACATTACCAGGGAGACAAAGGGTAACGCAGGCGAGGCGTCGCTGGTAATTGCAATTTCAGAACAATTGCGCCGTTCAACTCTCTCCAGAGAACAAAAGGAAAACATTATTGATACGATTACTGGGGCATAGCCCACCTGCAACATGAAAGATTCCCCCCCCCCCTCTTCAATAATGTAATCCCACGAGGCACATCAGTTTAGAAGTGTGAAGAAATAATTCTAAACAATTTTCCCTTTGAAAGGAGAGCGAAGAGGCAGACGTTCAAAGTATAGGTTCTTCATTAAAAAGTCAAATTCATGGCATCCGTGAGCCTGCGAGAGTGGGGACACCTGGGGTAGTGAAAACCACGCAACCGGGGGGGGGGGGGGGGGGGGGGGGGGGGGGGGGGGGAAGGGACAAGTCTGTCATCTTCACACTGTAACCTGGAGCAGACCACAAATTAGCTCCTGTGATGGCAAGGTGTGACCGAAATGAAACAAACATACAAAGAAGCAATCTAATTGAATTGGAGTTCAAAGAGGACTCGGGCGCATTTGGCGTCGCTTTATAGTGCTGGACCTCGGAGCAGTAGCAGGTGCCGCTGAGTGTTCGACAGAGCTTCATGCGCTGGCTCAAAGGGAAGCGCGACGCTCTCCAGTGCATTGGTGAACGGTAGCACACCTTCACAGCACTATCACAGAGGGAGAGCCAGTGTTTCCGATGCCATCTCCCTCTCTTAGATCAAGCCACTGCTCTTGAGTGGATTGCCGGGGATCAAATATCAAAATGGATAGTCTCGACTCGAGGCAGTGATGCGGGGAGGAATCCTCACAGGGGACGCAAGTTGTGCCAGGTCTGGTTTGAACATGTTGACGGATTTTATTAGACGCCATTGGCAGGAGTTTAACTTATTTTTGATGCTTGGCACGAGGGTGGCTCGACATATTGTTTCATATTAGGCGTTTAAAAAAACAAAAAAAAACAAAAAAAACACTGTGTGGAAGTTGTGGGGTGTTGGAATAAATGGGCGGTCCTCACCTTTGTTGCAGAAGTAATCCATGTCTTCGCAGCTCATGTTCTCAGTTTCAAACTCGGCGGTGAAGTTCTCCTCCACCGAGAACTCGTCTTTGGCCAAGAGCTCGTTCTCCTCGGAGATGCACTCCTCCTCTTCCTCCTCCAGGCCATCCTCGAGAGGACCTGAGGGATTGCGCACACACACACACACACACGCACGCACGCGCACGCACACACACACACACACACACACACACACACACAAAAGAGATATGTTCAGCAGTTTCATCACATCCTTCAGGCTTCCATACCCCCCCCCCTTCCATCCCCCCCCCCCCCGCCAAAAAATGGTATTGTTCTTTTGTTGCATTACTAAAGCATGTGCTGTCTAGCGTTCCTTGTTCAGACATCCAATATCGACTAATATAAATAAAGAATATTTTTTACCTTAATTTTATTTCCCTTTTTTTTTCATTCCATTACAGCATATTGAAAAAGCCCTTTGAGACCGTGCGCTCTCTAAAAAAAACAAGCTGACATGCAGCCAAGGTGAGCATTGATGTTAATCCTGCAGCCTACAAAACAAAACCTCTCACAGATGGAGGGAAAAAAAAGTTCCTTTCCGGACTTTTCATAGCGGCATCGGCATGGGAGGAGGAAAGAAAAATACTTTTATTAATTTGTTCGCCTTATCACAGGGTACAATGTTGATTTTCCATTTACATTCCATGCCTCCGGGTAATACACCAGTGCAATCTTAAAGGAGACACTTTTCCGTGTGATTAATTTTCCCCCTCTCTGTGCAATATTATTTCTTTAAATCTAAATGATTTCAGAGTTTTGCTTGTAGCCGTACATCTCTTTTGGTATTTGCATATTACCATTTTTGCTTCAATCAAGGGCGTTGATGGAATTACTGTACTGCTTCCTGAATTGTATTAGCTGTGAAAAACATCTCACCCGGCGTTTGAATGTTATTAAGATAATGTGCATCTTGCCCACCTCTCCATCCCACCCAAACATGTCCCCCAATGTCAGCACACGGAAGTACTGAGCACCTGCAGGTTTAAGGTTACATTTGAACTAACTCACTCTGAGCAAGAACAAAAAATAAGCTGAATAATTGCGTCTAACGCTGTGGATGCTGTCCGTGTCTCAGCCTGTCACACATGAGCTACGCTGCAGCCCCCTGTGCATGGTCCTGGAGCTCAAACAGGGTGCACTGATATCCTCTCGACACCTTTCAGCATGTTTGTTCTATTGTTGAGGGCGTGCGCCCCTCAGCTTTAATAAAGCAATAATTTCACTTCACAAAATCGGGGCACTCCTGTTTGTCTCTCTCGCCCACACCGTGCTTCATAAAAGACCCCCCTGATGTCCACAAACCGCTTGCTCTTTTCATTAGTCTTATAAATTACTCCTTTGTAGGAGCCTTCATCTGCAGGAGCCCCGGACATGAAAAGAATTAGCGCACAGATCTCTAATAGACACTGTGGAGCCGGAGAGCTGCTTTTTAAATTAGGATACAGTTTTATGATCTTATCTGATGCCTTCTGCTGATTCGCTGAGGAGCGAAGTGAAGCGTGAAGTGACTCGATGAGTCTACCATCGCTTAAGATGATACCGGGAGATAAATATCGCGGTATCAAGGGGAGATTGTATGACTGCCGTTAAAAGCTCCTGCCAAGCCAATTGAAGACAGTGTGAAAGAAAGCGGGGGGAAATACATTTCTATACACACGCTCTGTACACATTCCATTACACAGCTGAATAAGAACTGTGTGTACAACTAAACGATTCTTCCTCTGTCGCCGGCAAATACAGCGGCGCCATTGCACCATAGAAAATAGACCTACAGTGTTGTGTGATAATAAGGGTAAAGGGAGATTAAAGATAAACTTCATGGTCAATAAGACACAAAGATTAGGGAGATAAGATGAGATAGAGCCCGAGGTTTAATAGACTCAGAATAAGGGCATCTCACTTCCCCACTCCAACAGATAGTAACTAAATGGAGCATTTTCAAACTGATAGAGATACCGGAGGCTTTGCTGAATATGGAGAAATGAAATGCTCCACCCAGTGCCAGACATTCAAAGGGGGTCCCATGGCTACTTCTTGGGGACCCCGCGTCGATGACCAAAGTTTGTTGGCATCCTCACGTGTTTGGTTTATTATACAGTATTCATTGCATGGAGGGACCTGAAATTATTTCAGAGACAGCAATGATAAGAATAATGACTTTCTAAACGACCAGCACCACACTCCTAACTCATTTTCTGATAGTGGCGTTCCTGCTATATTTAGTTGTGTACTGTTTAAAATCCTGTCACATTCACTGTGTGACCCGCGCTTGTTGGTGCATTTCTATAGGGTCTGCTGACGAATTGGGCCAGAGGAATGTCTGCAGCTTCACCCTCTTATCAGGTCTCCTCTGGAGTTTAGATGGCCAATGACACCGCGGGGAGAGCGTCCGCGCCGCACTCCGCCGCCCCGCGGCCCACTTTGAATGGGCAACGCTCGTCACAACAGACATAGAAATTTGTAAAACCAAGGAAGAGTGAATGGGAGGTGACAGCGCAGCATAAACACAGTTTTTGGAAAGCCACTCGGAAATCTTTGGGGAATCTGGGACATTTTTCACATTTTCAGCCAACTGCATCTGTGTTGTTCTGGCAGTGTAATCAGAGATGACTGCTCCGCTGCGAGTCAGTCTCAAGCTTTCGCTGTGTTTACAGAAGCAAAGAGAAGCCACGATCAACTGAGGATTTTTATTCAATGTTGGAATGTTTATGCTATGAATCAAATGAACGCTGTGTAAAAAAAATGATAAGGTCAAGATTTTTTATTGGTAATCTGAGAAAAGATTGACTTCATCAAGCAAAATGTCATAAATGGGTCAAGCTCAACTTGGGGTGCGCTTGTGACTATGAAATATAAATAATAGAAACAATAAAATGTAAATGTATTTTCACTTCACTTTAGTCATAGTTTTAGATTTAGCTTGTAAAAATTATGGATGTATGACAATTTTATTATATTTTCCATTTACAGCATTGTCTTGTCATGGGGGCTCTTTCCGTCCACTGACTAAGGTCATAAGCCAAAAATGTTTGGGAAATATTACACAATAATCACATGAAAGTTGGTGTGTCGGATTTAGTGACACTTACGGATGAAGTTCCACATTGGAGCTGCAAACTATTCACTACACCCTTCAAAACAGGTACGGTCTATGATAATGGGGCTAGAAAGGATCTGCTCCTGTACTGTAAGTATTAGGTGTTATAACACGGGACCATAGAGTATTGAAAACATCAATTTGTACATTTGAGTACATTCATGGAATTTACGGACATGCACTTTCTAACTGAATATTTGACCGAACAATGAACTCCAACAGATTCACAAAAGAGAGCCCTTGAATCTGCAAGGTCTTGATACACTCCAGTGATCCAGCATGGTGACGGATGGATACCTTTTCTGCTCATATATGTTTGGGTGTTTCAGGAGACTGCATCACGCCTTCAACTTCTGGATCTGGGTCAGTGTCCAGTGTAACAACCCCCACCTCCCCCCAGCCCTTTCACCCACTTCCTCCACCGAGACAAGTATCATCCTCATTCATCAGACTCCACCTCTGCTGAGCTGCGCAAGGAATCGCAGGCCCTGTTCAAACAGTCATGCAGGAGGAGCAGCGGCAGACAGGAGCAGCCAATGCTAATAGAGA
>JAFBJT010106328.1:47500-58384 GCA_016785325.1 Chascanopsetta lugubris
TATGGCATACAGTCATATCATGTATTAGGGTAAGGATTGAGTATTGAGTTATGTGTATATTGTTTTCCTAAAGGTTCAGTGTGTAAAGTTCAGGTGCAATTCTTTCCATTTCTCTTTGCAGAGATTCGATATGAAATAGTAATAGCTACTAATGAGCTCAAATGAGTCCAATCCACACAGATGCCAGTAGCCCATAAAGGGCAAAATCAAGACCTATGGGATTTTGTCATAACAACAGGAGGCGACCATACATGCTTGAGAGGGAAGGGTGAGGTGAGGGGTTTTCAGCTATAACATGCAATTTCAGGAGTCACAACATCTTACAATCCTTTTTTTTTAAATGACTCAAACCACTTTGAATTCACCCTGCTCTTTTGACTGACAGGGAAATCACATTCAGCTCTCGTCTTACTTTTAATCCTTTTAAGACAATTCCGAGAGAAATGTATTTTTGCTTGCTGCTTCTTTTCCTCGGAAAACAAAAGAGCACAAAGAGTGAACTCACGCACAACACTTATCCGACATCCACTATAACCCAAATAAATGATGAATCAGAGCATCTGTGTGTGTGTGTGTGCGTGTGCGTGCGTGCGTGTGTGTGTGTGTGTGTGTGTGTGTTCTGAAGCTTTCATCTGATTTCATGTGGATTTCATCATTCATTGTCTGTGCCCGGGCTGTTGCTCCCATCCACTCACATTGTATCAAACCAGATTCCAGCAGTACATAGTCTGACAGAGGAGAGAGGGAAACAGTGCTGAAACCCCTCCATCTGCTCCGGCTAATGATGATGCTCCCCCTGGCCAGGAGCACCACTGTGCGAGGGAGATTTACACCCATAATACCCCTGGGGGCTGTGGAGCTGCGCCACGCTCCCCCAAAAACACCTTTGCTCCATCACTTTCTATATGATAGGTGGCGGAGCAGGTAACAATGGAGCAGCCACAATGTCTTTTTGTATTACTGACAAGTGCCTTATTTGGTTGACATAACCTGCCTCCGTGTCTGAGGAGTGGCACCGAGCACACAGGGAAACGGATGACAGCTACACCATTGAGACATTGTGCAGTTGCAACAATCATAACGGAGCGTGTTTTTGAAAAATACCCGGCAGTGTGTGATAGGGAGTCGGCGAGGACAGCAGAGACTGAAGGGGAAGGTGCAGGTTTTCAGAGATGCACTAACTGGAATGATGGGGAGGGGGAGGGGGAGGGGGAGGGGGGGGGGGGGGGGTAGGAATCAGGAAGAATCACATTGACGCCGTTTTCCATTTAGTCCATTAAAAAGGTTTACAAGTGGTAATTGTGCTTCAATTGAGAGAATTTAGATCCATTCTCAGGCTGTGTGTGGGACTCGCCTTGACATAAATCTCCTATAACAAGTAAGTTAAATGATGAGAAGGAAGAAATAAAGACGGTGTGTGCGAGAAAGAGAGAGAGAGAGAGAGACAGAGAGAGAGAGAGAGAGAGACATAGAGAGGGGTGGCAGCACATGGGGGGAAAGGAGGGGTGCAGAGAGCTGCACTCCTCAGGGATTGAGTGTTCACACACAGTAAATGGAAGTGGCACAGCTCTGACCTTTGAGCTGCAGCATACGAGTAAAGTGAAGGCGCTGTCAAAATATTGCTTCAGAAATGACAATCCACCTCGCCAGTCCCAAGCCTTGACATGGCAGGCAAGTGGAGAGCCGTAACCTGCTGATCCCCACATTACAAATGAGGGGATTATCATGACAACAAACCGCGAGCTCGACACGCTGCATATACCCTAAAGATATTCTGGCATTGCCCCCTTATTATCGGTAGCGTCCCACACAGATAGCCGGCGATGACACTCGGAGCGCACGCCCCCCAAAATCGAAGGAGTGGCTGCGCGTCAGAATCCGGAATGCATTTCCAAATCAGGGCTGAAAGGTAACTTCGCTCCATCTGCATGAACTTAGTGCTCAGATGTGGGGTTTGGCAGTTGAGCAGCTGCTCCGCGTCTTCATTTACTCCCATGTAGTACTCAAGTCCACAGAGTATAAAGCAATGGTAAAGAATACCAAAATATCACGAGCAAATGACTGGTGCTCTGAGAGGAAGCTCAGGGAGGAACAAAGACAGGCAGCCATAATTATATCTTGGCGTGTGTAGCATGTCAATCGGCCACCTTCCTCCTGCAGGGCGATTCCCCCCGGGGTCCTTCAGGCATCGAAAATGATGTCCAAATTATTTTGTACTATATTGCGGCATGACGCGATTATCATGTTTACTGGTGGTGCATGATGACGACGACGATGTTTACACCTGTCTCTGCGAGAAGGCAAGGTTTGCACTCCGTAATTTAGCAAATGTACAGTATGCATATGAGCTTGTTGGCAGGGATTTAAATTAGGTCAGAAATGGAATATATCAATAGCAACCCATATGTGCATCTTTCTTTTTTCTTTTTTTCTTCTCTTCCATCCCCTCCCCAGCCCTCTCTGCTCAGAAGCTTGGCGATGAAGCAGCTTGACGACTGCAGAAGTGTGATATGTGCAAATCACATTTGCAGATGAGCTTGAAACTCCTTTTAATATTCAGATATCAGACATCCCGCACTGAGAAGCCCGCTAAGACGCGATTCGGGGGGAGAAAAGCAAGATCGGCGTCATTAGGGGAATCGTTAGCGGCTCGGTTTACATTTTACATATTTCACAAAAAATGTACAACCAAGTAAAAACATCACCCGTTATCTGTGATAACAATGCAAATTTTTGTCAGGGAGCGCATGAAGATTCTGTCAAAATCCAAAGTCGCTCAGGTCTTTCTTTTCCCTTTTTTTCCCCCTCCTCTCTGGCTTAACACCCGCAGCTTATTGGCGCTTTGATTTCTTTCATATTTTTTTTTTTCCCTGAGAAGACACACAGGCTTGTGGAGTCAAAGGCGGTGAAAGGTATGTTTGCCACGAGGCACGAGAACACGTGTCCCCATTGCCTGCCAATAGCTCATCAAACACACAGGCCCATGGATGGACGCGAGCCCGGCTGGCGTTTAGGACGTCGAAACAGCATTCGCTCCGCCACACACGCCATCTCTCACTCCTTGTTTACTTGCTTCAGTCGGCCCCGTTTCCACGACCAAAGCCGTAGCGCGGCCACAACGACGCCACCACCAGGTGACAATCTTCCGACCCTTTCCTACCTGCGCCATTGTGCCATATACAGTAGCGGCTCCGACTGTAATTCTGCTGCTTTACCGCCTCAACTTTTTCATTGGTTGACGGAACATAGCCCCTGCAATTTCCCCCCTACCTCCTTCATTTCCCCGTGTCTTAGCCCTGTGCCAAATTTGTCTCTGTGCCATTTTAATTACAGCCAAGGCAATCTTTATGGTGGTATTCTGCGAGAACACCAATCTGCAAAAAAGGTGATAAGTAGAGCCGCCACCCAGCTTTGGTATCAGTAATAAACAGACACTTAATTGAATAATTTGACCTAAGAGCCTGATCCTGGGAAATAGCATGCTGGAAAAAATTATTTTGAATATTGAAGACAGTTCAGTGTTTTGCATGACGCCTGCAGTAGGAGAACACACTGTGGATTTGGCTGGTTGCCCGCCAACTCGCCAATGTGGGCCATGGTGAGTCTTTACAGAACAGATAAGTGAGCCTTTGGTATCCTGGAAGCACTCAGTTGTGTGTGTGT
This sequence comes from Chascanopsetta lugubris, assembly GCA_016785325.1. Lineage (NCBI taxonomy): Eukaryota > Metazoa > Chordata > Actinopteri > Pleuronectiformes > Bothidae > Chascanopsetta > Chascanopsetta lugubris. The sequence continues at coordinate 51,164 of JAFBJT010106328.1, forward strand.
GTGTGTGTGTGTGTGTGTGTGTGTGTGTGTGTGTGTGTGTGTGTGTGTGTGTGTGTGTGAGGAGGGGGTAGACATATGTATGCATGATTCGGTGTGCAGGCGTGTGCATGCATGTGTCCGATATGTACGAGGGGGGGAGGAGTGTGAAGTGTGCCCACTCGAGGTCCATCTCCAATTCGCAGCCACATGGGCACATCCCCCTACATCCCTGTGCCCCAATCCTACAAACACACACACACACACACACACACACACACACACACACACACACACACACACACAGAGAAGCTTTCCTACAGAGCCTTAGAGACAATGACTCGTGGCACCTTCCTGTTTAAGGATAGCTGTCAGAGGATGATGGCTCCGATTCAACACTGCAGCAGGTTTGCACAGGGCTCCCTGATAAAACAGAAAAAAAGCAAAAGCCTCCACTCTCCCCTCTCTCTCTCTCCCTTCCTCTGTCTCTCTCTTTCACTCACTCCATCACTCTCCCTCCACAGTTCAACACTGATTTGACTGCTAGCATAATTTTGCAGAGGAGACTATTTGCAGATGCAGCAGAGTTATCAATCCGAACAGACACACAATCCGGGTCCAATGTCACTTCTCCTCATTATGTTAATGGTTAATACATGCAAATGAAAACATTCCGGCAATTTGATTTCTTTGAAGATAGTTTGCATATTGTCTTAGCCATAATGATGGTACACTTTCTCCTCAGCTTGGATTTATGCAAGGCTAGTTAGTTCATTTTTATCAGCTCTGGGTTCATTTCTAGGGCTACTAGAATGTGTTTTCCCCTTCCCCTCACTATTTAACTAATTAGGATTCAGGTACCATAAGCAGATTTTTCACGCTATTGGTGTTTTTCTTAATTAAGAAACAAATGAATTCTCCCCAGCAAAATAGATGGAACAACGGGATAGGGTGCCAGGGGCCAGATGCGGCGCTTCTTAATTAGAAGTCACTCCATTGTCTGAGGTTTTTTAATGAAGCTCCAATCTAAATGGATATCAAAAAAGCTTATAGTGAAGAAAACACACACTCACTCACTCACACACACACACGCACACACACACACCGGCCATTTAAAATAATAAGGAAATAAAGATAATGAAAGACAAAAGATATGTACTGGCAGCCCCGGCTCACACCTCCAGTTCAGCGCGTGCGCTGCTCTTGTCACCTCTGGATGAGCCCTATTAAAGCGGCTCGATCCCGCGCCTGCCCTCGCCTGCCTGCCTGCAGCCATGTCTAATGCTCTGCCAAGCCAACAGTGAACCACTCTCTTTTCAACTTCTCATCAAAGGTGGAAGTTTCATTACCCCGTGGATGGTTATCAACTAACTATTTCTGAAAGCTGTTGCAGCTGTCAACTTCCTATTTTTTATTGGTCTCGAGTAACGGCGGAGACGAACCCGTGCTGGACATATCAGTGTCATATGTGATCGACTGACGCTCTGGAGCCAAGGAAATTTGCAATTAGCCACAACAAATTGTCACCTGAACACAATGGTAGTGTGCGGCGTTAGATTCCAGCACCTGCATAAATTATTGTGCCGGGGGGAACAAAGGAAAAGTTTTTGTTTTGAAGTTCATTTTCCGTTTTTTTGAAGCCCAATCATCCCCGTAAACCTCGGTGATGCTGCTGCGCCGGTGACTAAAGGCGATAACATCGGAGGTGTTTTTTGACTGAAATAAAACCCGTGGCATGCCCATATGTGCTGCCAACCCCATCAGTTCTTCTTCAGACGGCATGGCTTAGGAGCTCCCAGAGGATGGGCCAGTGCCCACTGATACGGGACCAGCAACCATCTTGTCCAGGCCAAGTATCCCTGCGCCCAGGGGCTGTGCCATCAATGCCATGACTTGTGCCAGACTGGATCCCACCCAGCAATCCATTTCAAAGGCTTTTTTTTATGGATCAGGTATGCAGTGTGATTTTCCTTTCCCTTTGTAATGTGCCATGTCAAAGGCGAGCTAGTCCGACTTTAAAGTCATATACGAGTTTTTTCCGCCTTTCATTTGCGAAGGAGACATAATTGATTTCTGACTTTCCAAATGTCAAGTTGGAAGAGATTAGAAAAAAAAAGACCAATATCCTAAAAATCAATCAGCAATATGGGCCTGCTGGTTTGGATGGCACTGGGCTTTAAGTTCTGAGTATAAATTTGGAAAATATTAAAGTATTTACATATCATTATTGACATTTCAAAATAAAAGGCACTTTGATGGTTCTGCTCCTCAATTAAGCAGCTAGATTCAATATTTGGAGAAGGATAAACAAAAGGAAACAGATCCCGACTTCAGTAAGCAAAATATTTGAGTGAAATACTGATTAATCTCGAAAGGTTAATGGTGTGAAAAACATTTCTGAAAGAAGTAACTTTCTTAATAAAAAGTCACACATTTAAACACCTCCATTTATCCAGAAATTACCATAATCCCCTGGATGTTCACTCATGTGCTCGCTCTCCCTCTCTCTCTCTCTCTCTCTCTCTCTCTCTCTCTCTCTCATTTAGAGCATTACTAGTTTATTTATATCTGTGAATGAGATTAGAGGGGAAGATTACTTAGCACCGACACATGAATAGCGATCAAAGACTGGAGGATAATGTAAGTCTTCTGGTGATTGCTCAGCTCTTTTCAAATCTACCGGTGGTGTGTAAGAACAATGCAAGTGGCGGTGCTCCATATAGTGTGACAACAATAATACAAAATCCTCAGGGAGTGAACCGCATGTAAACACTCCAGATCAACACACCGTACACCGGCACAAAGTGTCCTCTAATGTAGCAAAAAAAAATGAACAAATAAAAGAACATTAGCTCTGATTCTGACGGGGGGCACATGGTTTGTTTAAATGACAGCTGTCATGTACGCAGCTTGAAAACAGTTCGGTTCTAAACAATGGAAAATGTTTTACAGCCCACACTGGTCACCCGGGGAGCATCAGGCACAAGTAAACAAGGTACATAATGTCCTCATGGTTATTTTGAACAAAGACAAATATGACACTGTCATCCAGATGATATCAAATCCTCTCTCTCTCTCATATTTGGGGGAGGCACCGATTCGCCCAATTATTGGTGGCACGGCAGAGGAGCTACTTGAAGGGAAGGGACATCAAAACACCAACACACGCATTTAAAAAGTGCACACTTGTATGCAATCACGACAACACACAACAAAAAAATGAGCCAACGGCGTCAGCTTGCAGTTTTGACAAACAAACTTTGCAGGCAGAATGTATTTGTAGCTGCAAATGAAGGGACGGATCTGAGGACCAGTTGGCTAATTATTTATCCTGCTGGCTTTTATGGCTCTCATTAATTTCCCCCTTCTCTCTCTTTACCTTCCATTGAAAGTCTGAAGTCAACCTGCATCTGGTGCTGATAACGCTGGGGTCTAAGCAGCCTCCCAGCCTCCCCTCTAACCCGCCCACACACACCTCCACCAGAGAAAAGGAGCAGCTTTCATACACTCTCGGTGAATAATGCCACAAGAATTAGCATTCCACGTTCCAAATCCACAAAGATGGTACTCAGTAGACTAGGAAAATACATAACGCAGGGTTCTGGGGAAGGGTTAAGTTACCTCTCTTAATTCAGGGTTAACAGCAGCCATTGTGTGTGTCAGAGGACAGAGGAGATGCTGCAGAGGATGGGAGGATTAGAAGGATGCACTGGAATATTTTTTCGGAGATTATTTGAATGTCGAAATTAAACTTCAGAACCGATTCTGTTGTCGCTTATTTTGAATTGAAATTGTGCACTTTTAAAAACATTTCTGCCCCATGATAACTGATACAAAAAACATGCCTTCAGGTGGCCATTTAGTCACTGTTCAAGTTATACTGAGCAAAGCAGAAGCCTCTGAATACTAGTAATGTGTTTCAACTGTCTTCTTCTTTACATGTAACAGTGCGAAACAAAAATCAAAGTCACTGTTATATGTATAACTGTCACTGTTGCTGTTGTTTCTGGCAAATACTAATAACACAATGTTTGTATACCTGTGGGCATGGCATTGATATTCCATTATTAGATTCCCTCATTTAAGTAATAATATTAATTTCAACAGATCCACAACGAGATGGCATTGGGATGATTGAAATAAAGCAATTAGACAGGATTGACTTGAATAATTCTGTTTTAGAAAAAAATGTATTGGTACTTGTATGGAATTATAGATAACAATGAGGGTGAATAGTGACAGAAGTTGAGGGATTGGCTTGCCAGGGCATGTCTGGCACTGGTTGCACCTTTCCTCCTTCTTCTTTCTCTCCACCTCCCCCTCCGACGGTCTTCCTCTCCTTCACCCTCTGTCACTCTGGTAGAGTTGACCGAGATTGGCCCACTCTTGATGCCTTGGTGAGATCACACCCCAGCAGGTCTGAGCACAGGCTATCTGCCACTCCCTAATGGCCCAATCTGGCTTCCTGCACCCCTCCATCCCTCTCTGTCCCCCTTCACTCTCGCCCACCACCTCCTCCTCCTCCTCCTCCTCCTCCTGCACCTTGAGCTGTCGGTCACAACGGGCCAACGAAGCCCCGCACATGCAAGGACCTCATTGTCAATCCACAGACAAACCAAACACCCAGTTTAAGACATTCCTTCCCAGGAGAGACCTGATAGACTCACAATGGTAACACTTTCAAATGTCATGGTGAGACACAGTGGGTGAGATTCGTTGAAAAGCAAATATTGTCGAATATTGACTTCAAACATCAGTCAGGTGGCACGGACGACAGAAGAAGTAAAGAAGCTGCGTTACACACAACACAAGAGATGGGCCTAGGAACTCTTGGTGATTCCTTTCATGTTTGTCTTTACAGGGACCCCAGAGCATTTTCACTTCTTATATGCAAAGGCAAGTAAACATGGCCAACCCTCTGCAGGCTCATGAAACTGAACAGTAATGGCTGACTTTTTTTTTTCTTTTCAAAAATTGCCTCAAAGGTGAATTTGCATTCAATTCATGATACGCACTTCATGCTAAATCTGTCACCATTCATGTGCCTGTCCGGTAAACTACTTTTTGAAGTTTCCGGTCGAAACATTGGCTCAAACGGTTCAGCTGACACAAGGGGTCAGTAAATCAATGAACTCACACACACACGTGCAACCTCGAGCGCACAAACTTAATGGGAGAGAAAACTTAACCCAGTTAAGTTCTGTTTCAGTCTCCACAGTGACCCGGTGATGCTCTCTTCGCAGGCTTATTGGACTATCAGTGCTCGGGGTCATGGGCCTGGCCAGTCAAGATAAAAGAAACCCTGATGAAATGAAGCATGTGGGACCAGAGAGGGCTGCTCTCCACTGATGGAAGAAACCCATTCTCTCTCGGAGGTGAGACTGTAACTGTGTCGTATTGACCCGAGTGACCTGGTTGACTGCTTCGACTACAACACTCTCTTCAGAGAGCAGGGGAGCAGCCAAAACAAACCATCATCTCAAACAATAGCTTGTAGATTTCATGCATTTTAATATCAGTTCAAATAGAACCACGGTGAATACATTAAAAGATCTAAACTCATTTATGTTCTTAAAAAGTCACAAATGTTACAGATATAAAGATCCTGATGTAATATGGAAATTACTATTCCCATGACTTTATGTACAATATACGGTATTATTGTCTTATTTTGGCATGTAAACTCACTTTCTATACAATATTTAAACATTGTACTTATATGGCACATGAATGACAAGCCAATGTCTTTCACTCGTATTTGTTTGTGATCACGCAAAATGATGTTTGACGCCATATTTCATGTTAGTAAAATGTATTCTATTATGCAGCTTCATTAAAGCCTCATTTGTCCAAATTCCTTTGAATGAAAACATAAACATAAAATAGCTGGTTACACCTACAGTGTGTATGAGCTTGAAGGCTGCTCACAACTTTGCATTCTAGGTGATTTGACAGACGGGCAAATCCATCGAGCCTCTCATGTACTTAGCATTCACCAGCCACTTCACTCACTCACTTCCCTGTCTCTGCCAGTGACATTTTAAATATTCAGGCTGTGACAAAGTTGGAGAGTGACAACAATAAGGACATTTTTCAATATTCCCCGCCGTTTGATTGAGCCGATGACACAAATCGTTATTTACCACTTTCAGATCAGAGACATGCACGGTATCGCTGCCATTGAGCTGGTCAATATACATCACTTCGCCCCAAAGGATTACACCTCTTATCTGAAATGATATTCAATAAAGTATGACCGCAGAAATACGGAGTGGAGTGTTCTTGCTTGGATCTGGCTTATGTGCTGTGGAGAAGAAAAAAATAACACTTTATTGGAATTAAGATCCAAGTCAAGATTACCTGAGGAAACAGCAGTTAGATTTCTGTTCCACTGCCATGTCCTGCACTTTATTCTCTGCTGCTTGGGGATTTCACCACGGCGTGCTGTTCCCCACAAGCAATGGGGGTGTAATGGGATGCCTCTGTGAAATATATAAAGACGCCCCAGCACCTTCCACAGATCATAGCATGGGCTGGATTTGGTGAGCCTTGCTAGAGTTTCTGTGTGTGTGTGTGTGTGTGTATCTTACTACTGTGGCCTTACTGCAATGCCCTCGCAATCAAAAATGTCAATGAGGCAAACTTTCCCCTACAGTCCCTCTCTGACACCCCACAACCGCAATACTATCAAGGTGCATGGGATGATATCACTTACTCATTTGTGCTGCCTAATTAGCCGCTGTAACTTCCCTCCCCACCGCCGATCCGTCCATTCAGGGCTACTGGCGATGCAACCCTCATTAACAACAGTGGTGTGAAAGTGAACTATACTGCTGCTGCTACTGTGTGTGGATGGTCTGTGGTCTGGAACAGCTGCTGGATGGTTTCGTTTTAAACAAAGTCACGTGATTACAGTTATGGTTATTACATTTCTCTGTTGAGAAGTGGCTGTTAAGGTTAAATATCCACCCAAATAGTAATTATGTCCATTATGCATCCTCTATTCGTCATACACACACACACACACACACACACACACACACACACACACTACCCCCACCCACTCACCCAAGCCCTGCACTGCACTGTATAGCTTTTCTTTTCTTGTCAGGGGTTTGAGTGTGGTTACAGCACTTGGGCTGAGGATCTGATGAGAAGTGTGGGGTCTGTCGCACAGAAACACACACACAGTAAGTACAGTAATCCCTCGTTTATCGCGGGGGTTACGTTCCGAAAATGACCCGC
>JAFBJT010106329.1:0-15081 GCA_016785325.1 Chascanopsetta lugubris
CAGCAGGCGGGCCGAACACAGATACTGCGATCTGATTGGCTGTCAGTCTGTTACACCTATCCGCGTCTGGCCTCCGCGCGCAAAGCGCTGAATTTTTATATTACCACGATGTTCAACGCATTAAGCACGTAGAACGGGGAAATCTGAAGAAAACAAAGGCGAAACAAAGTCACGGTGCCACACAAGAATGTCCAAACAACAAACAGAAAACTAAAAAGGGAATGTCTCCAAAAGCAATTGAGCACCACATAAACACACACAAATGGTGAAGCTACCAAAAATAAGGCAACCGTACCTGTAAACAGATTCCGTGAGTCTCTGCACCAAAGCATGCTTAGGAATTCCCAGCACTCTCCTGGACAACATGCGACAATGTTAACATACAAAGCAAACATTTGGGCATCTTATTTTGAAAGCGGAAGTGAGATATGTGATCATTAACGCCCTTTGCGGTTTTTTACCATAAAGGTATGAATAGGCGCACGCTTAAGTTGCTGACTTGCTGGCTCACTTGACGGCGGCTGGCTCACTCGACACCAATGATTTAGTGACAGGGGGAAAATACGGAAGTCGATTTTCGTCACTTCCTGTCACTTCCGCGTATGCCCCGAGTGAGCTTCATTTCAACCGTTCCTAGAGAAGGTTTGTACAGATGATATAAGTCAGGAAATGATTCACGTGTTTATAGAGTTTCATTGTAAATGCTTTAACACTAACGCCGATCGATAGTGAATAAATCACCCACGATTAGTTACTAAATACGTTGGACAACGCGCAACGCTTTGCCAGACAGATCCAGAAATCATTCGTTAGCAATAGCATAGCTGGTGTTAGCTAGCCTGCTAATGCTACGTAAATCCCAACAATTCAGCTGAAATAACCATATTTAGTTGCTCCACAGTCTGTGGTAAATACGACAGCATTCAACATAACTGCTAAGAGCCCCTGTTTTGTTATTAACTAAGCGAACCGTGCATTAACCGGTTAGAAGCAGAGGTCCTGTTCGTTCGAATAGCCGTTTGCTAATTGTCAACAAATGAATGAGTTGTCCAAAGTGTTCCGCTGTACCGGCCACCCCACCTGTGTCTGATCTCTTTCAGGGGAAGGAAAGATGTCGGGTGTTGGGGGAGGAAAGCGTCCCTCGGGAGGGGACAGTCCCCCTGGCCCACCTGAGAAGAAGAGCAAAAAAGAAGAGAAGACCACCACTACCCTCATAGAGCCAATCCGGATAGCTGGAGTCTCTTCTACGGTTTGTCTTTTTTAGTGTTTACCCTCTCTCACCACAGTCTCTCATTTACTATTTCCATCAAGATTCCTTGTAGCTGTATGATTCCTTCTTGACATCGGTTTTCATTGCTTTTGTGTGTGCCATGCAGGAGGAAATGGACATGAAGGTGATCCAGTTCAAAAATAAGAAACTATGTGAGCGATTGGAGCAGAGACAGACTATGGAGGATGAGTTACGAGAGAAAATAGAGAAGCTGGAGAAGAGACAAGCCACTGATGACACCACTCTGCTGATTGTCAACCGCTACTGGTCACAGGTGCTTTTCTGCAATTCAGATCACTCTTAAGAATTAATTTGTAATATCAATGCAACCACACAGGGTTGAGTTTTTACGATTCTCTCTGAGCCACTCATGTCTTGTTCTAATCTTGTTCAGCCTGTTTAAATGTATTCTATTTCCCACATATTTATAGTTGCACTGTGCAAAGTCAGTCTGTAGGGGTGCCTCTGTCACTTTAAAGAAAAGTTCATTAAAATGCAGGTTTTATGGTATTCAGATATACTGATGATAAGACTGATTTGAGAGAAATGTCATATATGTTAACACTTGTGCTTCTATTTTGCAGTTGGAAGTCAATGTGCATGTCCTACGCAAACGCATTGAGCCAGAGGCACTTGCCACATCTGTCCCTGCCCCGCCCTCAGCCCCTCTCACTGATCTTACACCCATGGAGGAAGACAGCGTCAGTCTTGCTTCACCATCCCCTGCAGTTCCTCCTCCTCCCCTTCCAGAGGTCCAGAATGAGGTGGAACCGACAGAGCAACCGCAGGAGGAGGGTCAGGAGGAGCATCAGGAGCAGCAGCCTCCTCCTCCTCCTCCTCCTCCGGCAGGATCAAACGAGGTGATAACACCGGCTGAGCCTCCACAGGACACAACAACAGGTAACCTGGAAAGTTACTGTTGCTGGTTGTTATGTTATAACCATTTTTCTGTGGAGAGAAAACTGGTTCTATTGAGCCATTGGGTGTTTTTTACAGTAAATTCCAAATTAAGTAAGTTGTGATTGAGAGGAATTGTTAACGCTCATTGTCATCGCTGCACAAGGTTACACAATATTCTGACTATGGACTGCTGCTCTGAAAGCACAGGGTCCAATTGCTAAGCCTGGTGTGTCCTTGAAAGTGAAGCTTCAGTGATGATTTGGATGAGGGGGGGTGTTTTGAAGGCAGAGCTAAAGTTCTCTAATAGCAACCAGATGTATTATCATGTATTTTCTAGGTGTATTTTTGAAGGAGGCAACTGTTTTAGCTCCTTTGTATGTTTTGGCTGAATCTTCTGGCAAACAGCTCATTTAATTTAATCGTATTATAAAACAATGCTAATCTCAGTAATCTCTGTTTGCCTGATCAACTTAAATTACTTCTGTTGCTTTCAAGATTGTAATTTTTCTGTCTTAGGCGCACACATTTTTCCTAATGCCAAGTATTACCATCTGTACTGATATTCACTAACCGTGGTACATAAATGCCTCCTGCCGTGTTCAGTTGTGTCACCGCCACCTCTTCCGCTAAGTGAGAACACCAAGGGTTTCCTCACCACGCTGGAGCACAGCAGCGAAGAGGAGCTCACCCTTCACCTCCAGGATCGCATGCAGTTCAGCAAGGGAGCCGTTGCCTCTCTGGTCTGTGTCTTCGATAGGCTGCATAGTCAAATTGACAGTATGAACAAGCATGTCCAGACTGCAGGTAAATCATAGTTGTATTCATTCATTCATGGATATTTAGCCACTCATTATTGTGAATGCAATGAAGATAAGAGTAGAGGGCACAGCTCATTTTACGTCATATACAAGAAATAAGCTAATAACAAATATTTGCTTGATTGCCATTGAACATGAAATTGTTAGGTTGTCATTGGCCACACATGTTTACAGGCTTTTCTTGACACCCATCACTGAAACTGAAACTACTGATGATTCTCATTTACAGCGTGTGAGGACAGTAGCCAGTCTGAAATCATTAACACGAACATCACTCTGCTGGATGAGAACTGTCAACTGAGAGATCTGGCCACTCTCCTGCAGGGGCGTCACCACAAGATGTCTATGGAGGTGTGGTACCCTTCACAGCATATATACATGTGTGTCTCAGGAATGTCCCATGTGTATAGGGATGAGAGAGTGAATGAGCGGAAGATTTCATTCATCGCTGTCTTGCAGTACAATGAGTTGGTGGACAAGGTGACCAGCTCTGAGACCAAGGTATCTGAGATGGAGACGACGGTGGAGGACCTGCAGTGGGACATTGAGAAACTCCGCAATAGGGAACAAAAGCTCAACAAACATCTGGCAGAGGCCATGGAGCAGGTACGTCCGGGTGATGTCTGTCTATTGTCTGTATTTTTCAGTTTGTGCATTGTATTGTCTGTAGTTTCTCTCTCATATGTGAGCTGACATTGATGAATTATCAAAGCATGCAAAGCTAGATGATCTGTCCAAAGTACATCCTGCTCTTGATGCATGCTTTGATGAAGGTGCACTCTTTGAATTTGCACATAAAGTAAACACAGACTGATTTCATTGAATATGTGTATTTGTGCATTTGTGCTGTGTTTTTGCCATGTTATCCTCACCTGGTTTTGCTTTATTCACCTTTTGCTGTACGTCCATAGCTGAAGTCTGGATACAGCAGCACTGGAAGCTCAGGTGGGCTGCCGGGAGGTCAGATTACACTGAATATCCAGAAGGTGAGCATGCACATTTAAATCCATGGTAGCAGTGCTTGAAAGGCAATGTTTTTGTTCCATGTGCATTTAACCTACAACACAATGTCCTTTTTCTGTCTCAGTTTGAGAGTCTCAATGCAGAGCTCGAGCACAATCAGGAGTTAGCCAACAGCCGCATGGCAGAGTTGGAGAAGTTGCAGGCAGAGCTTCAGGAGGCTGTGAGAGAGAGCGAGAAACTCAAGGTAAATAGAAGACATAGTAACGTAGAATTGAATCAATCAGTGACATTATTCGATCACATTACCGCACATTACCATTTTGAAAACAATGTGTTTGCTGCGGTACAATTTTTTTGGATGGCACATATTCTTCAGAGTGCATTTCAGAATTTGATAGAAATAGCATGGATCACAATTGGATGTCCTTTTTTTCCCAGATGGATTTGCGCAACATTCCAGAAGAGGTGGTCAAGGAGACGCTAGAGTACAAATGTCTGCAGTCTCAGTTCTCTTTGCTCTATAATGAGTCTCTTGCGGTCAAAACTCAGCTGGATGAGGCACGAGCGCTCCTCCTCACAGCGAAGAACACCCACCTCAGACATATTGAGCACATGGAGGTACGACTCTGACAATATGCTTGTGCAATAACGTTTTCTGCATGGGAGATAGATAAGGTTTTTTTATATCATATATAAAGTCATGCTTAGTTAAGCACTGGTATTGTTGTATGTGTATTGCTGCTGTTACCTGGCTACAAGATCAGTGATGTCATCTTTTCCCTTATCATGCAGAGTGATGAGCTGTCCTTCCAGAAGAAGCTGCGGACTGAGGTCATCCAGCTGGAGGACACTCTGGCTCAGGTGCGCAAAGAGTACGAGATGCTGCGCATAGAGTTCGAGCAGAACCTGGCAGCCAACGAGCAAGCAGGTACGTTCTTTACGACAGGGCTCAAGTACTAGATAAGTGTAGATATGTCTTCTTTGATTTACAGCCATTTCAAGATGTTACTTAAGAATATGAATAAGTCGGAGTCGGAAGATATTTTCTTATCTGTTAGTACTACCGGATCAGCACGGCTGTCATTTTTTTCATGACCTCACTTATGATCATCACCCTACTGTTTACAGCTCAGCTTAGTCTGAATCATAACTCAACCTCACATTGACTGTGTTTTGTCACCTTTGCTGTCTGCTCTCTCAGGACCAATCAACAGGGAAATGCGACACTTAATCAGCAGCCTTCAGAACCACAACCTACAGCTGAAAGGTGATGTGCAGCGTTACAAGAGGAAGCTGCGGGAAACACAGATGGAAATAAATAAGGTAGATAATGTGATTAATGGCCCATCACTTCCAATGTTTTGATGAAAATCAGAGGGATTTTTAGTTGTCATATATTTTCTCAAACCAATATCGAGAGGCTGTTGCTCATTCTCGTCCTTCACTGACAGCTGCGTTGTCAGAGTGGAGACACGGCGGTCCTGATTCTGGAGGAGACAACGACTGACAGCATGGATGTGAAGAAAGAGGAGGACGAGGACCAGGAGGAGGAAGAGGAGGAGAGGAAGAAGGAGCTGGAGAGGCAGCGGGCCAGGGAGAGGGAGAGGGAGGCCGAGCGAGAGCGAGAGAGGGAGCGTGAACGAGAGAGGCAGCGCAGCGACGAGCTGAAGAGAAAAGACTCGGACACGTTGAAGATGCTCAGAGTGGAACTTAAGTACATCCCTCCTCTATTTAAAACCACTTCTCTTTCGTAGTTTCTATATGAAAAACAACAAATAACATTTGATGCAATATTCCAACATAAAAATAAGAGGAGAAAATATTCAATGTTAAAATGAATGTGACATGTTTGTGTTTCCTGACTCATCAGAAAAGCTCAGGAGTCTCAGAAAGAGATGAAGCTGTTGTTGGACATGTACAAGTCGGCTCCCAAGGAGCAGAGGGACAAAGTGCAGCTCATGGCAGCAGAGCGCAAATCTAAAGCTGAGGTTTGTTCCTCATTGTTTACATTATTGCTTCTTTTCATTGACCTTTTAGCACTGCAGCTGACATATGATCATGCCCATTCTTCTCCAGGTGGACGAGTTGAGGATGAGAGTACGAGAGCTTGAGGAGAGAGAGAGGAAGGAAAGCAAGAAGCTGGCTGATGAAGACGCCCTCAGGAAGATCCGAGTTGCAGAGGAGACCATCGAGCATTTACAGAAAAAACTTGCTGCTACCAAACAGGTATCTGTATTTTTTGTTTTCTCATTGATAAGAAGCTGAACTTGTAGTTTACCATGTATCAAGCCACACATTTTTGCAGTAATGCGTCATACAGGTCAAGTCAAGTCAAGTGTATTCTGTTGTCATTTCTGCCATACACAAGTACGCAATTGAGATGAAATTATGTTTTCCTCCTGCACCTATTGGTGCTACATCTAACACCTTTAACACAGTGAGACAGGACAAATCTATAATTTAAATATACACATTTAAGAAAGAGTTAGGACATGACTACTAACGGCACTAGTTATTGTAGATATAGTAAGTACAGACGAATACATACAGTATATGCAGAGTATATATAGATATATAACTAGCAGCAAGCAGAATTGTATTATATGCAGAGTATATACAGTATATGTGGAGTCTATATAATATATAGATATATATATATATGAATAGCAGCAGAGATAAGTATATCCTATGCAGTATATCTAAAGTGTATATCAGTATATAAATAGCAGTAGGGAGCGATATATGCAGAATGTGCAGAGTATATATAAATATGTGACTAGCAGCCCATAGAGAGTGCCAGTGTGCTTTTGAAGGTGCCCTGTGCAGCTTGTGCCTGGATGTATTCAGCAGTCTATTTGCTTGGGGAAAGAAGCATTTCCCCACTCTTGTGTGCGGCCAGTGATGCTGCGGCACCTCCAGCCTGATGGCAGTAAGGAGAAGAGGGCATGGGTGGGATGTGTAGTGTCCTTGATGATGTTTGTGGCTTTGCGCAGACATTGGGCGTTGAAAAGGTCTGCGAGGGAGGGAAGAGAGGCCCCAGTGATTTTTCCTGCCGTCCTTAACAATTCGCCGCAGGGCCTTACGGTCTACAGCAGTGCGGCAAACAATGAACCGGTAACTTAAGAGCGAGGAGTCAGCGGCCTCTGTGTCAGGTTAGACGGTAACCTATCCCACAGAGAGGTTAAAGTTTTAATTGAATGTAAATCTATTTACTTCACTTGCTCAACAAATTAATAATTCAGTGAGAACTGAGACATGAATCACCAGCCATTTTTGGAAGAATAAAAATTTACATCCTGGGGATTTTACCAGATAAGAGCAGTCCGGCTTTGCTCAAAGTGAGAGTTCAGTATTTGCTTAAGAAAGAGGTCCCTTCATCGTGTCTTTTCATGTAAAGAGGAACTGATAGATTAGAGTCTAATCTATCAGTTCCTGTACATAAATAACAGGCCACAGTCTAATCATTAGACTGTGGCCTGTTATTTATGTACACGTCAGAATTAGGTCATGATTGTCCCATAGGGATTGTTTCATAAGCCAATGAATACTAATTTCTTTTAGCTCGTAGCAACATGTTAACATTCTTTAAGTTTGCAGTTTATCCCTTTAAATCTTTGTGTTGCACATTGAAATATGACAAAGTTTGAGGAAAATGAAAAACATCTATTCAAACCAAGCGCCTGATTGTGAAAAAAGATCTGATTATATAGACTTTTAAGCAGACTCCCTATGGACCATATTCCATCAATTTTCATAAACTTGTCTGTTTACCTTCTTCACCAACATACTGGAGCTGTGCTGATCTCCTTTCAAGGTCTGGCACAGGATTCCCGTTACTGATTTTCAAACATTTCTTATATGAGAATACCTGGCTTTTTATTTAGACGAAGAAGACATTTAGAGACATGTGGAGCAATTAAAGTCATGTCAGTAACATTGAATGAATTAAATCAGATCAATCAAAGGAGATTACAATTACAACAAAAATGTTCAATAAGGTTTGTGACAACACAATTAATCTCCAACAGAACCAAGTACAGGAGCCCTGTGAATTGATCACACGGACAATTCCGTGAGAAAATACACGAACAAAAAAAATTCAAACAGAAATGGTTTTGTTTTTAAACCTTAACTTTGCTGATTTCTTCTCTGTTTTGAAAATCTCACCACACCAGAGCTCACGTACTCCTCTGTGACCTAATGCTCTGAGGGAGTGTCACTAGTCAGTCAGAAAACTCAGGAAATAAGGGAACAGACCCCTGAGACTCGGGGTTAAAACCATTATCCAACCAGGGTGAAATGTTGGTCACGTAACGTCATTGTAATGTATAACAGTTGAGTTTTGAAACTGTTGGACACACCCACATGAGGTCACCTTATACTCATGATAATCATTCAACTGGTGAACTTGACGCGACCTTGACCAGAGTTTGCAGAATCACTGAAAGGTGCGGTATGTAGGATTTAGTGATGTTTTGCTGGTGAATATGTGTTGGTAGCCCTCAGTCACGAGAACTCCAACAGTGTTTAGTTTGTCTTCTTAAGGTGCCAACATGGCAGCCTCCGTTGAGGGGACATACTCCTCGTGTAAATATGAAGGGTTCATCTTATGATAATAACAATCGTACATAACAATCACCTTCACCCAAGGAGTCTGTATCATTTAATCATTTTATTTTGGAGGCTCCATGTGTGTTAACTCCTCTGCAAAGCAAAAAAATGTAGCACTTAAGTGTAATTGAATTAAATACAGGAAGTGTCAAAGTGTCCAGATTTATTTTTAACTTGTTAAACTGTAGGTCCACATTATTTGGATAGCACAAAGTTTGTTTAGACCCGACCACCTGAGGCTTCTTGTGCTTCGGAGGTCTCACAGAACTTTACCAGAGGGGAAAACCACTCTCTGGAGTAATGATGATTTATTTATTTTTATTTGATTTTGCCCAGTTATCCGACTTGACTGTTTTGGCCTGGTCTGAATCCTTTTTTACAGGATGACTGATTTCCAAAAATGTCAAATAAACATTCTTCTTACGAGTTCATGTGACTGTAGGTAAACAGACCCATGGTGGCTTGTAAAGAGTGTAGTGAAACAGCCCAGTGAAGGTGTAAAACAATTAAATGTATTAGGTTATGTGATGAAATCCTATTCAAATTTAACAACTTTGAACATCTGTTAGTCCTCATACCAAAGGCGGAGCACTTTTTAATTCAGGTTGAAGTGGCATGTTTTCTTTGTTTGCACTTATGATCTGTTTATGTTCTTTTGTTCAGCAGTATTAATGGATAGTAGATGATGGTAATTATCAATTTGATTTATTTTCAGTTGTGAACATTATGACAAAAAATGTTATGTAATGGAATATTACTTGAGTCCCCACTTTAAAGCCCTCAGTTATGATTGAATCCAGAAGGTTTTCAGATTGTCCATTTTGTGCTCCTGTGAAAACATGACGGCTTGGTACAGAGGCCCAATCCCTGTGTAATTGTAAAAGGCATAACTCTGTCTTATTGGAAACAATTCATATAATCAAGTGATCCTGTAATCATAAAACATAATTGAAATTATGTCACGTTTCATTTCTGACAATAGGAATGGAAATTATTTCGCCTAAATCCCACACACTGTACCTTTAATTTAATTTCTAACAATGCCGATGATAGTAGTCCCCCCTCTGTTCCATTCTAAGTCTTTGTTCACTGACTCCTGTGTCTCTCGAGGAGGAGGAGGCCCTTCTAAGTGAGATGGACGTCACAGGCCAGGCCTTCGAGGACATGCAGGAGCAGAACAGCCGACTGCTGCTACAGCTTCGGGAGAAGGATGACGCCAACTTCAAGCTGATGAGTGAGCGCATCAAATCCAACCAGATCTACAAGCTGCTGAAAGAGGAGAAGGAGGAACTGGCTGACCAAGTTCTCCGATTCAAAACCCAGGTGAGGTGTTAGCTGCGGATCGGATGTTTCCCCGTGGTGTCATCGAAGTGAAATATTAACTGAAATATTGCCGATGCTGTCAGGTGGACGCTCAGCTGTTGGTCGTGCAGAAGCTGGAAGAGAAGGAGGGTGTCCTGCAGAGCACGCTGGCCACTCTGGAAAAAGAGCTGGCCGTTCGAACGCAAGCACTCGAGCTCAACAAGAGAAAGGTGAGGAGACACCACAAGATCCCACTGTGTGCTTTTACACTGATTACATTCTGCCGATACCTGAGCCCCTCAATATAAACTTTAAACACTATAAAGATCTCTGGATTGCTGGCCCCTGACTTTCCCTGTAGGTTTCTGCTCTCCCATGCACAGGAAGTTCTGTGGTAGTTCACAGATAATCAGTAGGATCCTCTGCTGTTTTGATACTCAGACTTGAGATGGCGCAAGCTAATGAGAAGAGCAGCAGGAGGAATCAATGTGATGTAGAAATTCTGCAGCAGAAAAGGAAGCAAAAGTGTCATTCACTACTTTTGTCCCATCGTTCTGTCTCTGTTTTGGTGTCAGAGCTCACAATCGTTGTGTTTCCTGGTAGACGTTTTTATCTGTGTCTTATTAAGTTGTTAAATGTAGCTGATGTGGATCGAGATAATTGCAAATGCATTAAGTCTCGGTCATCTTGGTGTATGATGTTGTTTATTTAAAAGTCACCACATTACATGTTAACTAGCCACATTGTTAGCAAATGGAACACAGTGTCATTCCCACGCCCCCATGTTTCATAAGCCCCTTCTCTTGTGACGTGTGCATCATCATCGCCAACATTTACCATTTACAGAATTTCTGTGACGTGAAAGTATAACCGACATAGCACAAAAGTAGCTGTTTATTTAAGTCAAAGCAGCGATTGCATGGAAGAGACGATGAGCATCTCACAAGGTGCCATGCACTGTTGAAAATTGGTCATCAAAGCTGGAAAATGAACACAATCTGTTGCAAATGTATGACAGAGAAATTGCAAGGTCGGCGGAATTATTGTGGAAAAAAGTCCACAGCAGAGTCTGTGAAGTTGAAGAATAGACGCAGAATATCCATTTCTTTGAAATGCAAAGCTAGCAAATTACTGCGCATGAATCCCCCGATTAGTTTTTTAGTATTATTGATTGTGTCCGGCTCTTTCCCTGCTGTAGGCGGTGGAGGCTGCCCAGCTGGCAGAGGACCTGAAGGTGCAGCTGGACCACACGCAGGCCAAGCTGAAGGAGATCCAGGTCTCTGTGGCAGAGAACCGCACGGCCCGGGAAAGGGAGAGCAGCAACCTGAAACGAGCGCAGGTATGTTTTCTCTCCAGGACTTTCGGAGACCAACACTTTTCATTTCTCTGGGAGGATCTCATGACTCCATCCTTCCCCTCGTGTCCAACAGGAGGACCTGTCCAGGCTGAGGCGAAAGCTGGAGAAACAGAAAAAGGTGGAGGTTTACTCTGACGCCGACGAGATCCTGCAGGAGGAGATCAACCAGTACAAGGTGAGAGGGAGAGAAGCTTGTTTACAATGCAGAGAATTTTACAAGCGTAACTGACCTTGACCTAGTTTTGTGGTAGTTACAAATAACACCTGGCACAATCAGCAGCAGAAATACAGTGTGGTGAAACAGTAATGTTGTAATCCCGCAAATCCTACTGCTTTGTGATTTGTTCGATTGGCTGGCAGTGGCAGTAATTCATTTGTATGAGCCAAAAAGTGAACTCAAACCTCTAAAAATATTACGGCCACTCTGCGCATTGGGGATACAGAGACTCTTACTTGTTACACCCACATTACCATAGAACAAGTTGAGGTAATAACACTGCCGGCACGTCGCTATTTGGCCCATAAACCCTGTGTTTATCTGTCTCCAGGCCAAATTGCGCTGCCCCTGCTGCAACATGCGGGACAAGGAGACGGTGCTCACCAAGTGTTTCCACGTCTTCTGCTACGAATGTCTGAAGATGCGTTACGACACCCGGCAGAGGAAGTGCCCCAAGTGCAACTGTGCCTTCGGTGCCAATGACTTCCACCGCATCTACATCACCTAAATGACGTGGGATGAGACAAAGGAATGGTAGAGAAAGAGAAGGAGAAAAAAAACCAAAGGAGAGAAGAGAAAAGAGACTTCATCAAAGAGGGGAGACATTCTTGGGGAGGGGGGTATTCAGATGAGATTTCCTCCCTGTTTTAATCTCTCTTTGTGGAAAGACTTTAATGCGTCATTGCCAGCCGGCGATTTATGTGGTGACCAAACAGTGACACATCGGACTGAGAGGGTTGTAGCTAATAAACACAGTTGTTTGTGCAAACCATGACGTTCTTACATGTTGAGTTCCCGTCTTCGCCGTTCTTGCCAACTCAAACATCCTCTCTTCTAACAACCCAGGCCCACTTTTAAATATTTCTTTAGCCTTTTTTCTTTTAATGTATAGAGGGGGAGGGGAACTGCTGTGATACATGTGTGATCCTCTTGACGTGTTTTCCTTGAATGGTTTCCTCCTGCTGTGTTTGGAAATCCTGTAAAGAATCAGTGAAGCTGAAAGTGCAAAATTAAAAGAAGCCATCCTCTGCAGACCGGAGGATTGCGTGTCTGAACCTAAATGTGTTCCTGATATATGACGTGCAACAGGCAGATTTGTCCAACTTCCTCAGTGAGGCTATAGTATTAATAATGCCCGGGAGACATCAGCTTCTTTGGCACCCAGTCAGCACATACAGGAGTGTTTGGATCACCTTGGGCAAGGTCCTGTGTGTGTGTGTTCATGTGGTTGCCATGGCTCCTGCCGGAGAGTTTTGACACAACATCTGCAGCTTATAGTGCCTCATTACTGATGAAATCACTCCAGTGGAAAGTCAGCTCATATGGGTGTCCTTAGTGGGCTGTGCTGCTCCAGGTCCTTGCAGAGCGCTCAGCTAAAAGGTTAGCTACGACAGCCGAGTACAAAAACATCTGCTTAACAACATGCCTCTTACTTAATTGAGCCAACGCAAGCCCCGTTCCCCTGCGCTCTGATGATGTGATCTATTTACTGGGAGGTTGGTTAGCGTCTGTTTGACGTTAGCGCTTGTGGGAAAGGCAGTTCACACCATGTAGCGCACATAAAAAGTTCCAGGCTGCTGTGAAAAAAGGGGGCATTTGGTAACAGTTATGTAGGAGTTGCCGGAGGAACGCGTTGGCAAAGATAATCATTTTACTGTTAATAAATCATGAGCAGCGGTTGTTTACTCTTCTATGAATGTTCATAACCTGTCTAAAATAAATGAGTAGTTTCCACTTTGGTGTAAGTGATGGGTTTTCTTGTGCCGGCTGGTTTTCATTAGTCCACAAGACAATGCTGTGTGACAGAGGCCGGGGCTGATAGCACTGCAGGCAGGCGTCCACTAAGACTTTTTTTTCTTTTTTTATTGCATACTTGTGCTGCAGCAGTGGGGCTACACCCAGCCCCAGACATCAATAACACCACCCTGCGTCACGGACACTCACTATTCACACGTCAACCTCGAAAAGCTGTGGCCGGGGGGCCCATGGGGGTCCATGGCTCGTTGCCAAGGGGTCATGGGGGGAGGGGGGAGTTTCCATATTTTTCTATTAGGAGCTTAATGATGCAGGGGTGATGTGCAGTGACTTGGAGAAAAAATATTTTTTACGAGTTTCTCTCTGGCGTTGCTAAGTGGTGCATTTCAGGCTTGAACTCTGGGGGAATGTCTGCACATGAAGGTCTGGACATTCTCCGGAGTTTGCCAGAGAGTTCTCTGCAGTGTGGAGGTGAAAGGTTGAGCAGCAGGCAGAGGCAGGATGTAACAGATCTTGTGTTGTGGTTACAGCGCATCAACACCAGTGTTGGCTCTTACATCCAAAAGTATTACACCACTTTAATAAGGGTATACTCATGACTGTCTTTATGCTTTTTGTCTTATTTTTGCAGTAGATCATCCGCGGAAACGATTCTGGACCAGAGATTCTCCGGAGGAAGTCCGAAGCCTCTTGTACAATTCTCACCTACAATCCCTCTGGAGAGTGTTCGATGATTATCTGGAGCACCGATCAGGTGTTTCAGTCTTCTGTGAGGTCAGTGGTTTATCGCCCAAAGTGTGCTTGGGCAAGATTCTGAAAGCCAAATTAGCAGCCAGATAGCCTCTCCAGAGAATGTCTGGAGGGAATCCACATTTCAGAGCATGTCTAGAAATCATCTTGTGTTGTGAGCCGTGTCCTTGATCTAAAACTGTCTGGACATTATCCGGAGTTCAACGCACATCTGAAAGCTGCTTGGAGACATTTCCCCCCCCCCGGCTGCCGCTGCTCTCTCATCGTACTATTCCAAAGGGCCTCACTTACACGAGGAGGTGCTCGGAACATTTTCTGTCTTGCAGGGGGTTTGGGGGGAAAATGAGGAGACCACCAGGGCGCTTCTTCTTCTTCTTGTGTTTGGGGCAGGAGAAGAAGAAGAGAGCATGCTGGTGAATAAACATACAGATTATGTGATTTTAACTTTGAGCAGACTTTCCCAAAGGCTTTAGAAGCCAGAAAGTTTTTTTCCTAGTGAGTGTCATCTGTTTTTGCCTCAGTTGCTGTTCCTCTCTCTCTCGCTCTCTCCCTCTCCCTCTCCCTCCCTCTCTCTCTCAGTGTGTGTGTGCATGGGGCCAGAGACTTGTGTTTTTTGGCACAGAGTGGAGGATGACGTCGACAGGCGTGGTAATAACAATGAGAACACTATTAAGTCCAGACTACACAGACTCTGTGCGTTCAAATGTGTGGATGGATGTGAAAAGAGAAAAAGGGGCGTGGCTCTGCATTATGAAATATGTGTTTAAAAAAGTCATTTACCTGAGTTTGGTTAAATAGAAACTTTTTCCCCCTGTGGATCTGAAACACATGAAACCACACACACACACGCACACACGGTGCTCGTGGAGTTTCCTGTGTGCGCGCTGCGCGCACACGCGCAGCTCGGCCAGTACAGTACATAGGAAATGACTCATAGGAGCTGAACTGTGTGAGCGTGGGTGTGTGCGCTATTAAAACAAGGCGCAGACTCCTGCGGGTGACTCACTCACTCTGATGCTGGCTGTTCCACGCTGAGAACCAGCGCTGTTCAGCACATGAACTTTTCGGGAATCGTGTAGCCGAGGCCGAGCAGCTTCACCCCCCCCCCCCCCCCCCCCCCCCCCCCCCCCCCCCCCCC